>JBBPDB010000083.1:11589242-11600947 GCA_037974465.1 Brachypetersius altus
ATATAGGTCATTTTAGAAAGAATGAAGCATAAAAAATAAAGTTACTTTTCAAGAAAAATCTTTTAAGAAAATGTAAAAACCGCAGTCCGAATTGAAAGAAAATGTCATTAATTTTAGGATATTACTATCCACACATGGTGTTACAAACAGTTTCTTTCCAAAAAAGTTCCTGCTAAAGCCTGAATATACCGATTTTTCTTAGTGTTTCTGAGCTCTTTTAAAGGGTAATTGATCTGAACAGTCTCCTCAGTAGTGGACACGTTAAGTAGTGATGGCATGGGCGTTGTACTGGATTGTATGGTGGTGATGGTTTTAGCAAATGTGGTATTGCAGCATTTTTGGAGAGAGTCCTTCAGTAAAGAGTCTGAGTTGCCACTAATATTCGTAGTCGGTGATGTATTTAAGACTTCTAGAAAGCCTGGAGTGATATTTTGGTTTATTTTGGATACTTTGGATTTTGTTGGTGATTAGCCTGAAATATTGGGGCGTTATTTCAGTGCCTGAAGGCTTAACAAGTGGAGGATCTCACTTCAAATAAACAAAAATTCTAATTGGATTATTTATGAGATTCAAGTCTTTTGCTTATATACAAAACTAAATAATGAAATAAGCAAAGTGTTTGCAGACACCTACATCATTCTACTGAATTAAAATGTGCTAATAATTACAGAGGTACTTTTCAAGTAACTGTTGGCCCTCCTAGAAGACCATTAGGGTGTGGTGTTAACCAAGTAGTATTTAGCAAACGAAGTAGAATTTAGGTTTTAGATTTAACAGGTTGAATGCAATACTTTCTGGCATCTTTAATGCTTGTCCAACCTTACAACAATTGATATGAATGTGGCTCAGATTTTAGACGTGTCGTATAACAGTTTTACAAGGCAAAAATTCAAACAGGCGAATAGAACTTCTGATCTGTGTCGAGGTTAGTCATATGTTTGCGTTGCATGGATTTACAGCTCTATGACATTTCAATGCTCTGTGACATTGCAATGCTTGAGTTCCTGTGTCTGTATGTGTGGGTGTGTGTGTGTGTGTGTGTGTGTGTGTGTGTGTGTGTGTGTGTGTGTGTGAGTCAAAGAGAGAAAGCGAGAGAGATTCTTTACTATGCTTGAGAAACATGATCCCAGGACTTTATGGCAAGAACTGAAAGGAAAGACGTTCATGTCTGTTGCAACATCTGCACACCCAATGGAGTGTGTGTGTGTGTGTGTGTGTGTGTGTGTGTGTGTGTGTGTGTATGTATGGTGTGTGTGTGTGTGTGTGTGTATATAAGTCTCAAGACCATTTTCATAGAAATACAGTTTTGCTAGATGCAGACTTTTTCTGAGTAAGTGGAAAATAACCCTCCGTCCTAAATACATTTGAGGCTATGCATCTGAATAAGTGCATCACACACAGACACAAACACACACACACACACACACACACAAACACTCAGGGCTTTATGCACTCTGTGTTTCCTGAAAATTGATGCCCCACCCTACACATACTGACAACTGTATTGATTTGAGTGTGGGTGGGTGGGGGTGAGAGAGAGAGAGAGAGAGAGAGAGAGCGAGACATGCTCAAGTTTTCATTTTCGTGCCTGCGTGCATGTTTGTGGTCAAATGAGAGTGTCATTTGATTTCTGTCGTCCAAGATAAATACGTTAAAAATAGATAAGTTAATTCATATATCAATAAAGGAGAAACTTGACTAAATGGAATTCCCCTGGAGTGCCATTTAATGGGTCCAAAATTGTTAGCTTACTGTGTTTGCTTTGGCCGAAAAGCGGAATATTTGTGTGTGTGTGTGTGTGTGTGTGTGTGTGTGTGTGTGTGTGTGTGTGCACTGTGTGGTGTCTAGCAAAAGGATTTTGTTGCGTTTTCCCAGCCTAGCTGATTTCTTGGATAAAACAACAAACACTCGGCTGAAACAAAGCTCAGAATGTTGTCTTGGGCTCGAGAAGGCAGCGTCATTAGACGAGAACAAGCGGATATTTTGTCAAACCTGTCAGAAACACTAGACAAATATTATTTCGATTTGAAGATGAATTAAGTCATGTGTACCGGCCTCTAATATGGATCAGATAATGAGAAATTACAGCTGAATTATCACAAATTACATAATATAAACTCTTGGAAATGAAGAGGCCAGAGAAAAGCTACTTTTAGAGTTCTTGAGGACCTTCTTTACACTTCACATTTACAAAAAAAGATTCTTATATAGAAACATTAACCAAAAGTGGTTCCTTCATAGCATCACATCAATAAAGGTCACTTTAGCATATGTGTTTTATTTTGCTTTTATATTTCTCATGAAGCAAACTAGCCATAATGTAATCCATTGTACATATCCAGCTGTTTTCCTACAGACAAAGTCTGAGTCTTAGAGTATAAGTAAGTATCCAGGAGTGCTACTTTCCTCAAATATCCAGGAGTAGCACTTATTTATCGTTCCAGTTGTACGGCAATACAGCACAGCCAACAAAACTAATAACACTGTATATAGTTTTCCATGTGAATCATCTCAGCTTCTTGTTCTTTAATGAAGTATGTCTGAGTGTGGTGAACTTCCCTGTTACTCTGGTCTTTTTGCAGAGAAAATGTTTTCATTTTTTTGGTCAGCCAGTCCTGTGGTGTGCTTTGTATTTAGACAAGCTTGTTTTCATTTGGGCCCAGTATACAGCTCTCGATGAGGGTTTGAAGTCAGAGAACCGGCTATGGTTCAAAATCGGTGATTTATGAATGAAGACGTGGCTAGCTAAATATTTGTGATTAGAATAGCTGGCCTGAATTCCTCTCCATTTTTACTGGGGTGTGTTTTTTTTTTTTTTTTTTTTTTTGATAGACTATGAGAGGGGGGATCCGAAGACAGAATGAAAATGTGAGTGTGCGTAGGGGCTTTTCAAAGAGACTGCTGGGTTAAAGAGCAGCACATTATACCGAACAGCTCCAGTAATTAGTACTCAGCGCCCACCCTCACAGCCCCCCAGCTAAAACACTACAGAGACTGGACTAAATCGCAACCGCGTGTGCATGTGCGTGCGTGCGTGTGTGTGTGTGTGTGTGTGTGTGTTTGTGATGTGTGTTTGTGTGTCAATGAGTGCACTGGATTGAGCTGAAGCTAGCTAGCCTTCTGTCTCTAGATCGCATTTTATTTTTTCAAACGCTGCTATCAGCGAAGAGGCACAATTGCTGCTCCTCCTTTTTGAAATATAAACAGGCACCATAGACGGGACAAACTTTATGGGTCATTTTACCACAGTAGGGCAACTTGCTTCCCTCATTTAAAAGTTATACTTTGTATATTTTTAAGAACTATTTAAAAATTATGACTATTAGTTTTCTGTTATTTGGGTCAAAACAACCAAAAATGTCTTTATATAGATTTTAACGGTCACTGATTAGTCCCACAGGTCCATTTTTCATTGTTTCTCCTGTTATGGAAAAGGGCTGTCATGCTAAACACGCCAGCTCTGTTACTATAACATAGATGAAGTATGAAATGATTGAATTTCCACATGTAATAATAATATATTATGTTCACGACCACATGAGCACCATGTGGTCTAAATGCTTTCATCACAAATGGAAGAATGGTTGACCTAAGCTGTAAATCTTAACTCTTGTTACCATTGGAATTGTCATTTGATGAGCTAGGTACTTGTAGGAAACCGGGCTGATAGTCTCAATGCTTGGTGACGCAAACTGTCTACTTTACACCAGTCTGACACAATATTAAAACCACTGACAGGGAAGTAATTAGCACTGGCACCTGTCTTTGTCGTCTCCAAAAGGAGAGGCCTTGTGAGGTGTCCTCAGTATGTAATGGTTAGTACCTGCCAAAAGTGGACCAAGGAAGGACAACCGGCGAACCAGTGACAAGGTGATGCCCGCAGACTGGTCAGAGTGCCCCTACTAACCACATGGGTCACATAAGCATTAGAGCTTATAAATCATGTTTTCTTTTGCATCATATGGATAGCCGGGTGTGTGTATCGCTTAACTGAGGAAGTGAAGGCACCAGGATGCACTTTGATTAGAAGGACAGCCAGTGGAGGCACTGTGATGCTCAGGTCAATGTTCTGCTGGGAGACCATGGGTCCTGTTTTCATGTGGATGTTACTTTGACCTACCCAAACATTGTTGCAGACCACGTACACCCCTTCATGGCAAGGGGTGACTCCCTACAATGTTCTTTATGGGATGTATAATGCACCCTGTCGCACTGTAAAAATACTAGACAGGACAACTGGACAGGGCATTGCTCATTTTATTGCCAGCAAAACAAATTCGTAAGGCCAATTGATCTTGTCATGGTCAAGAAAATTTGATTTTAAGTTAGACACTCTTCCGCACTTAAATTGAAAAAATGGTTTGAGTATAAGTTTATATTTAGTTTTATTGTGGTAACCTCTAATGCATGTATGTATGCACTGTACATTTGTAATCTCTTTTATTATTCTATATTTCTTTGTAGTCTGTCTCTCTTGTTCTGACACACGAGCGCGCACACACACACACACACACACACACTGTCTATGTGTGTTTGCAATATCTAAAAGCCTGCTTGGCAATCTGCCTAAAGACTACAATAAAAAAGGTAGAGAGGCACTAAAAGCTCGGATGAGTGCAGCTCCTGCAGAGGAGACACCGAAATGACAATGCGACTGGAGCAAAGGTGCTGCTAAAGAGGTGTATTCATGCCTGGCAATGTATGTGGGATTGGTTGTGTGTGGGTGTGTGTGTGTGTGTGTGTGTGTGTGTGTGTGTGTGTGTGTGTGTGTGTGTGTGTGTGTGAGGGGCATGGTTGGTAGGCAGACATGTACACTTCTATACATAATAATGGGTATTATGATTTTTAATAATTATTTTATTTTAACAAATACTTTGATGGGGAGACTTCAGTGTAATGAACTACTACAAAAAATAGAATTTTATTCAAGCTTAATTTTTCTAAATGATAACATATTGTCATGATTTATTTATAGTAATATAGTACATGTCTGTTGACTATTTGCATAGAACCACTTTTGATTTCCTAAAGCCAACAGGTCCTCAATTTAATTATTATTTTTTAAATTACGTGACACGGATAGCGACTTATACAACAATACATTCAAAATAAAGCCTAGTTTTTTTCAGAGCCAGTAGTCTAACAATTTGACGTGAGGCATTATTCTACACTCATCGTTGGTGGGTGGCAAAAAATATAGTGTATAGTATATATTATCAGAATTCTTGAAAACCTTTTCACACTCCGTACAACAGTATTTAGTTGGAGCAAGTGAAAAAGCCCCAGCAGTGTGGTTAAAAATACACACCCATAACCATAATTACCTACACTGCTACATATTTGCCTAATGTGTCTAACATTCGAAGAGGTGGTGTGTGGGGGTCTAAGGGTTTTCACACTGTTAAGGGTCCCTAGACGATACACTGTAATTTAAAGCTTCAGAATCACTTATTAAACATTATTAATAATAAATAAGAATTATTAATAATTGTTGTTGTTATAGTGAAATACTGTAAGTCCAGACGTTAGAAGACATATATTTATTAAATATTCTGCCTGAGATTTGATCTGCATGTTTCAAATATGAGGTATTTCATTTCATTCTCGATGTTTTACAGTTTTCTTGATCATCAGTAGTATATCTACAGCTCTGATGATTCTAAAATGTCCTACATATTAGTGCCTGTAAGGCTATAGATATATGACATCATGTTGTTTTAATTACCTAATTGGTAAATTGGTTCTAAATGATCAATGTTTTTAATTAATTTATTTAGAGTTCATATTGTTTTATCTTGTACTTGTCTCTGTGTCGGCACAAATAAAAAATTGCCTCCAGGATCAATGAAGTTTTCTGATTCTGATTGTGAAAAACAGTGATTATGTACGAAAAACAGCGATCATGTCCATACTTTTGAACGGCCGCGTGAATAGGTGTGAATAGCTTATTGTGCGGGGTTGATTCAATTTAACACAGATCGCACAGTTAACTGCTGGGCTGTGTAAAAGGAATAGATTTACACAGCACCAACAGAGCAGTGGTAGAGAAACCCTATGGACCAATAACCACCCAGTTCCTCTCATATATATCCAGTTACTCCCCGGCCAAGTCCAGCCCCGACTCCTGCAGCGATCTGTTCAAAATCTACACACACACACACACACACACACGCAAACACACATACACTCGAACCGACCACCCCGAAGCACACCGACCTCCAGTCTCCTCGGAGACCCCAAACTGCCGGCCAAGTTCCAGCCATGTTGTGACAGGACACAGGAAGCGCTTGCTGTCTCGGGAGGAAGTATCAAATCAAACGCCATCTTTTTCTACTTTGGGAGAGAGATTCCGCTCTGGTCGGAGGCTCCTTTTTTTTCCCCCTTTTTGCTCTTGACGTTTAAAACGATCCTGTCGGAAGGAGGCATAAGCAAGGGCCTCGGAAAACAAAAGGCCGCATTCATCTGGCCTACACGGGGAAACATAATGTTATTTCACTGGCTCACTTTTTGCCCCAGAGAGAAAGAGAGAGACAGAGTGATCCTAAAGAAGAGAAATACAATGTTGTGAAGAACTGCAGAATTGTTGGACAACAGCAAGACCCCCTGTGTCTGGACCCTTTTAGCAGCATAATCATGGGACGCTTCATCCATTCCTCACCCTTCAGGACACAGACTCCCTAATTAGGATTCAGAATCTGAATCAGAGTCAAACGTTATTGATCTTGGAGGAAATTGCTTGTATTACAACTGCACAGACACATAGAGACAGAGAAACAAAAAAAAATACAAAATGATTTAAAATAATAATGAAATACACAAATGCTTTGATACAAATGATACAAATTATAGTTAGTAGTCTGATATTACATGGAATAGAGATCAAGAGTACATAAGTAATACATCAGTAGAGGTATTTTACATGGTAAGACTATTGAACATAACAATAATGTGTTATCTTCTGATAAGAACATTGCATGATATAGCACCTGGTAGACCAATGCACATAAGAGCAAGATAATAATGAACATAATGATGGTGATTTAAACCCAATAAGAAATTGCACAAAGTAGTATCAGGCTAATGCACAGATTATTGTGTGGGTGTGTGACAGAAAGAGGAGTAATATGTTCTGATGGCAGTGGGACGAAAGAATATTCTCCCTGTTTTAGAAGTTCTTTTGTGCCTATAACAAATGGGCTTTGCTTCTGTAAGAGAGTCTATTGCCATATACATCAGTCTATCACAATACAATACAATATACAGTACCAGTGTACCGATACAAAAGTAACGTATTCTAATGGCAATGTTTGCAGTGTTATTTACAGTTTATTATATTGAAGTATTCATGGTTTATAGTTTGTACCGGAATTTTGTTTTAACTGTGTTGTCCTTGGGACTCTGTCTGTTGTGTCTCGTTTGATGGGCCAAGGGATGAATTTCCATCCATTTAACTGACAATCAAGCGCAACCCCAATCACTATGATTTCATTCACTTTTTTCATTCACTGATCTCCGGGCCCAAGAGAGGAGATGACGGCAAGGAGGCAAGAGGGAAGAGTTTCAGTAACTCTGGGAAAATGACAGGCCTACAGTAACGATATGTTATTGTGGAAAGATGGGAAAGAGCAACGTGCGACCTGATTGGATCATCCAGCCGCAAGGAGGCTCTGCCACACACGGCGCAGTGTGGAACTATCCCAAAACACACACACACACACACACACACACAAATATACAAACAGGTAAAGATATCCACAGGTAAAAAATCCTCTGGTTTTATTTTTGCTCTGAATTGGAATAATACCCAAAGCTACAATCTGAGTATTAGGGAAAAAATGAATGGATTTTGCCAGATGAAAGATAAGTCTAGGTCTAAACAAATAGACTGGCAATTCCACAATTTTCTACTTAATAAACTGTTTTTCTACCAATACATGAATCACGCTTCTCTTAACCTACTCAAACCACTGCTGTGGTTTCGGACCCAGTCCTCTAACTACTTTGTAAATTTGAGCAACTGTGTTGAAGTAAGTATCCATAATAGTGAAATTTAGCCCATTTCTATAGCTCACAGAAAACCACGTCATGTGCTAAGTTAGTGGAAAATAATGTAAATTTAAATTTTACCAAACTATGCCCTTAAATCTTGTTCTATGCACACAGTGACAGTCCTTTACTTTGATTCTGGTTTCATTCAAGAAAAAAATGTTCAGATGAACAGAAGTAATAATTTACACTAATTTAAACCTAAACACTCTTCCTCTTTTAGCAGGGCAAAACAAATTACACTACTAGAAATCATATAACCTAATACATTTAAATACTGGCATTAGGAAAAACAGCTAAGAGAAAAACACTAAGAGGCTTATTGCAAACTTAAGTTAGACTGTCACCTGTTCTATATTCAGACAGCGAATGCAAAGACCACATAACTAATCGTTCCATTAAGCCTTACACTCAAGAGGTTCAAAGTCATTTCACAATTAATTAATATGTCTATTAAGTGTTGAACTCTGAAGATTAAATCATTTTAAATTATCTATAAAACATTACAATCAGCCTCATTTTTCAGATTACTCACTGGTAATACATGAGTTGGCTGGCAATGACAGCTCATAGCCCTGACAATAATGATGTCTTTTCCCTTTTGGCGACGTGAAAGGGGGAAATTACTGCAGCAAGCACAGAATTTCCACACTAACTGATAAAGCATACATCTTTCAGCCTATTGTGACTTTCTGGATCCTTAACAATGTGTTATTATTTTGTATAGCAATTGGAGCGTATAACAAAATTAAGATGAAATAAACTTTCTTGGATAAAAAAAAAAATCCTATCTGGATCAGTGTATAAGAGGTTTATAAGTGTAAGTGACCAGTGGTAAGTAACTAAGTTTCTGTTGCTCCAGAAATGGTGGATTTTTCCATATCTGAGGTTGGGCCCAGATGTGGATGATGACGCTTTGGCGGGAAATGGGAGGCGATTAGCTATTAATTGAGGATATTAGTGCGTTCACATTATCCATCAGATAGCGCACTTAAGTAAAGACCTGCGACAGAAATACTTTCAACGATTTGCTGAACAGCTGGTCTCCCTTGTAAAGTACTTACAGAGCAGAGAACGCCTTGTTCCGGCACGCTAACGACCTTAGCGAGGATAAGGCGGCTGATCCGCCAGCGTTAGGCTCATTATTGTTGGAGAGGATTTAGAGCTGCTTTTCCTGTCTGGGCCGAGAATGGAGAGAGTGAAAGAGAGAGAGAGCGAGAGAGAGAGAGAGAGAGAGAGAGAAAGGGTGGGGGGGGTGGGGGTAGAGAGCTCTCTTTGCTTTGGGTGTTTTTAGTTACATGGCGAGGCCAGCATGATACACAGCATCAAGAACCAACAATAGCAATATGTGATGCCAAAAAGTGTGATGATGAAGACCAACTTGGAGCAGAATGCATGTGTGAGTGACAGTGTGAGCAACTGAGTGAGGAAGAAGGCTGGTTTAGAGGTGGAAGCTGCTGTGTTAGGGGCCGTCTGCGTGTGTCTGAGTGTGTGTTTGGGTCTCGTGCCGTGTTCTGGCAGTAACGACAGAATGAGGCAGCCAGCGAGGGTTTCCAGGCGGTGTGAGAGAGAGAGACGGACAGAGAGCCAGGCCGTGCCACTGCTGGCGCTCAAACTGCGGTGACGGGGGGAAGTGTGTATGAGTGTGTGTGAGTGTGTGGTCGGGGGAGCTGAGCCCAGAGCAGCCGCAGGAGGGAAAGGGAAAGTGGGAGACCAGGGAAAACCACAGCTTGTGTTCAACACATTTCCAGGGCCTTTTGTCTGCATGCTGGCCTGTCGTTCTCCTCAAACACACAATCACGGACACGCACAAATTTTTTACTTTTGAACCTTGCCATACATATTACAAGCTAAATGAGCAAGAGTCTCACAAAGTAACTTAAACTAGTAACTAGTAAAACAATGTATAAACTATTGTATATACTACGTAACATATACATTAACTTATATAGTAATTATTAACTATAAAAGTTAATGTAATAAGATGTTTTTTTACTAATCTAAATGTAAAGGGGATATTCAAACTATGAACTAAAGTACTAACATACATAAATACTATGGCACTATGTGTTCCATGTATGTAACTATGAAAAACAATAACACTTCTTAACCAGAAGCAAATGGGGTTGCATTTACAATTTTTGATAATGACACAGGAAGCCAACAACAAAAAAATAATATAACAAAGTTAGGATCATTCATTTTGTTGATCAATAAACAATGGTTTTCTGACAGTTTCTGACAGTTCTTTCTGACATTCTTGTCCCAAAACCATACAAAAACGACATGCACACACAGACACACACACACACACACACTCACACACACACACAAGGAAACAGAAGCCTAATTTAAACCATAGCAGAATCTGCCACATTTCCTCAGCTGTGTAGCGCAGTTTGTGGAGTCAAAGTGCATTTCAGTCCAAAGCCTCTTCATTAAATGAGTGTATGCATCAACAAAACGCATGAATAATGCCTGATTAAAAGTCCCATTATCTGAAACATAAGACTAGGAATAGGCCAAACCAACAAGGACAAAAACCTCAAATAGAAAAAAGGATATATTCAAACAAAATTTTAAAAGAATAAAAGAAAATTTGCTGTCTAGATATCTGCAAACCTATTAATCAAAGTAAGTAAGTCAGCTACATCTGATCTGGGGAGAAAGAAAGGGAGGGAGGGATGGAGGGAGAGAGAGAGGTAAAAAGGCAGTCTTGGCTATGCACTTCTCATTAAGATTCACATGGTGCAGTGACTCAGCCCATTTTGGTAATGGAGAGCCCCGGCCACCTAAAGATGGAAATGGCAATTTTTCAACCCCTACATTTTATATATAAATTATCTCAAGCACTCACACAACTTGGGGAGCCAGGAACACTGCAAGGTCATTCTCAAATATTTTGGATGCCTCCAGTTAGAAGAGGAGTTTTTAATGCGAGAGCTGAGGACAGTGAGCATTAGTGTGGTACTGAAAGTGTCCAGTGGTGCGGGAGAGGGCAACGTCTGCTTATGGGGTTCGAGCACTTTTCAGCTATATCAACTTTACGTGCACCGAAAGTTTAGGGGAAAAAAGCAGCATGATCTCCTGAGAGAGGAAATAAGCTGCGTTTGCTTCTGGAACAAGAGTCAAAGTGCAGCCTGTTTTCTGTATCTAAGGAAGTCAGAAATTTCTGACTAAATAATAAACATTCTCTCAAGAGCTTTGTTTCAAAGGCTTCAGATGATGTTCAGAATATGTCAAACCAATCTCAGTTGGTTTGCGGTGTTCTAAAGTCCTTTCTGAAGCACTGCTCTGGGCCATTAAATAAAGCAGCAGAGTTTGCTACCATAGGCAACAGGCTCTGTAAACCACAAAAACCTTAGCAATCAGTGTTCAGTCTGAAGAGCACCCACAGCGTGAGGGAAGCTGCTTTTGAAAGAGCCAGCACAATTGGTGAAGTGCAATGGCACTGACCAGACGCTAGCTAAAGGTGTTTAAACTGTCTGGAAAGCTGCCCATATGCTCTCCTGAGAGGACCATAAGCCAGGCCACTTAACTTTGTCCTGAGGAGATGCTGCTCAGAGAGGGAGTGAGAGAAAGAGAGAGAGAGAGAGAGAGAGAGAGAGAGAGAGAGAGAGAAAGAGGGTGTGTGAGAGAGTGAGAGACAAAGAGTGTGA
>JBBPDB010000083.1:11646554-11667129 GCA_037974465.1 Brachypetersius altus
ATTCGACTCACAAAAATGCCGTCGACCAATTTTCATATTCGATTACGTCGAATACTCGAATAATCGCTGCAGCACTAGTTCATGCTTTAGATCAGGGGTGTCAAACTCTGGGCCTGGAGGGCTGTGGTCCAGCACAGTTCGATGGTTCTCCTCCTTAAACACATTCACTAAACCTGACTAGCGAGGAGAGCCAGGTGATTCTGAGGAGGGAAATCACCAAAACGTGCTGAACCACAGCCCTCCAGGACTTAAGTTCGACACCCCTGCTCTAGATCAAAGCACAGCAAAGAGTGGAGATCAGTTAAAGAGGTTCCCCTTGTCATTTTTTGCAGCTCATCATCCAGTCTTATGACTATAAGTGATATTTCTCTAAATTTTAGCCTAAACATCCTGCTATAGAGGCACAGGTGCTTGCTTTCACGCTTGGTTCTCCTCCACTCCACCCCTCTTTGCACATGTTTGCCAGTGTTTACAAAACCGTTCTGGATTTCTCCGTCTGTGGTGTTGATGTCGCTCTCAGTTTGCATCACCATGCAGTAATAATGAGACGGCTGGCAGTGACTATAGGTCAGGGACATGATTAAGCTTAGTTTCGGAGTCAGCTGCAGTGTCAACAGCTGTGTTTCGCAATAAAAAATTCCGTTTAGTCTAGGCTTAGGCTTAATCTGGGTCTGGGGAAACTGGCCCATAGTGCATGCAGCCATGGGTGTGTGTGTGTGTGTGTGTGTGTGTGGATGATGATCATGTGACTGAGTGTAGAGTTACAAATGTCAACACAATGTCACAGGACTACAAACCAGCGAACATTTTAAGTTTATAAAAATCTTAAAACTAGGTTAAATTGTAAAATATGTATATTTTAATTAATAATATATTAATTGTAAAATATGTATACATATATACAGTAACCCTTCGTTTTTCGCGGGGGTTACGTTCCAAGAGCACCTGTGTATAGTGAAAAACTATACCTAAACTATAAAAAATGCCTAAAATGCCTATTTTTATAGTGTAAAGCCTAAATATGCCACATATATGTTCCCAGAACACTTTATTGTTGTTTAAACTCAGTTAAATACATTACTCTTAACAAAAATCTAACGATAAATCCATATTCCCTGATGAGATATGCAACTTAGAAGGTCGCTGGACAAAAATAACCCCAGATCTACTCGAGCTGAAAATACAAATATGGGCTCGCCAAAAAGGTCTCCTGGAGATCAGTCGATCTGTGGAGTTTAACGTGTCTGAGTGCTTGCACTGTGGAGAAATCACGCTACGAAAAAAGTGCTTCCAAGTTGGCTACAGCTTACACTGAGTCCAGAAAAAAATATATTTATTGCCACAAAAAAGCAAAAAGAGGTAGAGGATATTTGCAGTTTCAAAAAAAAAATCTGTTCTCAAAAAAAAAAATCTGTGTGTGACCGAATGTGACTCCTGATCTGCGTAAAACTGGGGGTTTACTGTATAAATATTTAGTATGAGAAATGGACTAAATAAACGAACTGTGTTTTCTCTTATGAAGCCACTTGAGCGAAAACTGTGAAGTGTTTCACTCATTATTTATTTGCGTTGAATGCAGTTCAATTACTCGCTCCCAAATGAACAGAAAAAAAAAATTATGTGTTAGCGGAACAATATAACATGGTTACGGTCCTTTAAAAACCAAATTAGCATTTCACTGAATAGTTCTCATTATAAAAGTAACAATTACCATAAGGATGATTTGGTATTCAAATACTGGCACCTTGAACTCTTTTTAAGCACCTGTGCACATCCATAGTAATAACTTGCTATTTATGGCAGCTCTTGCTAAAACATTAAAAGCTTGTAGGACATGACCTTTGTATTTGTTGTTTTTTTTAAATCCATCAGTAAAAAAAAGAGCTTAATGTCAGTCAGTAGGCACAGTAAAAAACCAAGCCTCTTCTTCACCTTCAATTTTTTAAATATATGCATGATTCAAATGACAGAACGTCTGTTAATATCACCTTCAATGTGTGTGTACACCGCTTAGCGATCAGATGATCACGGGCCGAGTATTGATTTATTTTTTTTTTTTGTCGTCCCTCTGTAAAGTATGGGGAGAGAGACAGTATGATAGAGTCCCATTAACAATGTGTGTCATAGTGAAAGTCTGTGTCGTAACGGATATGGAGGCTGGAAAGGAACAAAAAGCAATATAACACAAATGCAAAACAAAAATGTGAAGCAAAACACTCAAAGACTTGAAGACACTAAAGCTCAGGTCAGTTATAAAAAGACGTCTTATTGTTTGTTGTGGTTTAATCAGAAATAATCAGCCCATGAATTTTGCTATGTAAGCTTATAGCCGGCCTTACCCATAAATGGCTTTGTAAGAGCTTGTGCATTCCCTCCCCCTCAGTGGTGCAGCGCTACAATGCCTACCTCTGAACCAGAAGGTTACGATTCAAATCAACGCTGTGAGAAAAAACATGTTTTTTATTGCAACCAAATGCATCTAGTTTTCTTTCCTTCTGTATTTGGAATCATTTAATTTTTGCAAAATCGGAATTCAAAAATGTCCTAATGCTCACCTCTGTTTTGTGTATGCCATCTGGTTCATAAATGGTTCTAGACTTAAAAACATGTATAAAGTATAATGTTGTCACCCACCCTTACAAATGGTTATCAAACATCTTCGACGTATGACATAATAGCCTCTGCGCTATTATGTCACATGTCGAAAATAAATAAAGTTAACGTGGTGTATCAGGGGATCGCATCAGATGCCCAGTGCTTGGGGCTAATCCACTCAGTTATATGACATAAACATAATTAGTGTTTTGGGACAACCACAGACGAGATTAAAGCAAATTGTCGTAAATGTATTTTTGTTTGTTTTAGCAACCGGTTTAGATGCGGCCTGTTTTGCCGTCTGACTGAATCAGTTTTTTTTTCCCCCTGCATTGGGAATTTGACCTAATTAAAGGGAATGCCAGATGACCCTGTGAGTCAGCAAATAAGGCTGAGAGAAAAGAGAAAGGAGAGTTGCGTTGTATTCTTAATTGCAAATGTATTATAGTGTGGGACAGGGCCTAACCTAGACAAAATGTGTTTTGTGAATCGTCCCAATAGCCAAAATACAAATTAAAGGCCCCTGTCTGCACTCCTAGCTGCGGCCTTTTTGTTCTTTTGTGTACTATTTGCATTCTCTCTCTCTCTCTCTCTCTCGCTGCCCTCTCTGTGCCCAGTTGAATGTCACGTTTTGTTTTTTACTGAATAGACATTTGTCCTCGCAGTGTTTTCCCAACCGGCCTCTCTCTCTAGTGCATGCGGCTGTTCTTTGTGTATGTTGCACTGGCTGTGCTTAAACAAGACCGTTTTTCTTCAGATGCATCTGGTCGCATAGGTAGGTTTGAGCATGTGTGCATATTCTGGGTCGATTAAACTGTAAACTGTATTTAAAATCAAGCTAAATTCAAATAGACCTTCTTGGTGAGTCAGCACCGATGTGCCAACTAATGACATTCTTCTCACTGTAAGAAACTTTTTACTTAGTTACTAGACCAAAGAGTCAATAGAGTGGTGCACATGCACACACACACACACCCACACACACACACACACACACACACACACACACACACACACATGGTCTACACTAATCTGTGTGTGTTGTTCTGTGTTTGCAGATGAGGATATAATGATCTGATGGAGCTGGACAGAGAAGAGGTGCCTCTTTATGTGAGTATCAGAAACAAGCTGTTTCACATCTCTCTCTCTCTCTCTCGCTCTCTCTCTCTCTTTCTCTGTATCTCTCTCTCTCTCTCTTTCTCTGTATCTCTCTCTCTCTTTCTCTGTATCTCTCTCTCTCTCTCTTTCTCTGTATCTCTCTCTCTCTCTTGCTCTCTCTTTCTCTGTATCTCTCTCTCTTTCTCTGTATCTCTCTCTTTCTCTGTATCTCACTCTCTTTCTCTGTATCTCTCTCTTTCTCTGTATCTCTCTCTCTCTTTCTCTGTATCTCTCTCTTTCTCTGTATCTCTCTCTCTCTCTTTCTCTGTATCTCTCTCTCTCTCTCTCTTTCTCTGTATCTCTCTCTCTCTCTTTCTCTGTCTCTCTCTCTCTCTCTCTCTCTCTCTTTCTCTGTCTCTCTGTATCTCTCTCTCTCTCTCTCTCTCTCTCTCTCTCTCTCCCTCACCCCTGTTCATTTCTCCTGCACCTAGAGGATGAGGAAAAGTTAGGAGACCAACATAAAAATTGTCAAAGAATGGAGGATGTGGCTGAATATATGAACAATGATGCCAAGAAGAATCAATAAAAAACAATATCTGTAATCATTAATTTCTTAATGGATTCATACAAAGTATTTATTGATTATATATGATATTATAAAAGGTACAATATATCATATATGAAATGTATATTTTTTTATCTTGATATTTCTGTCTGTCTGTCTGTCTGTCTGTCTCTCTCCTTTGTTCACTCTCTATCATGAAATTCTACTCTTTTCTGGCATTCTTTTTTGTTCTCCTGGGATTCGGTCTACTTGCCAGATGACAGTCCTCATTTATTTGAGACTTTAACCTGCCGCGCTGTCTGTATGAGACAAGGCAAATTCTCAGCCTTCAGTTAAAAAATGTTTGTATGTTGTTTTTTTTTTTTTTTTTTTAGAAAATTGTGTAAAGAGCATCTACTATGATCTAGTGTGCACTAAGGCATGGGCAGTACAGCTAACTCTGTGAATGCCGTGTAGAAATTGCTCTGGACTTTTTTGAATGAAAAACGACACAAAATTCCACAATGGCATATTGTCAGAGAACTCCACCCCTCTGGCTTAACGTGGAATTTAAAGTGCGGCTATATCTCAAACGGATGTAAAGTTATCCAAGTTGAAATGCAACATGTCTTGCAAGATTAACTGAAGTGTGTGTCGTTTGCTGGATGCTTGATGTTTTGAAAAAACAACATTTTTAAAAAATCCATAATACTCTTTCGGAAGGTCCTCTTTGGTCTAAATGTACAAAACCGTCCAGTTAAAACAAGATATGTAAGTTATCAGACGTTCTTTTAACATCAGTTCCAAAGACAGTACTCATTATGCAGCATAGGTTTATTATTATTAACTTTAAAATTATTCATTTGGAATATTTTATTAACATCACCCAGCACTATATCCCAAGCAGTCTTAAGTGTAGTGCCAATACAGTACAAAATGCCAATTGCTTGATGCCAATACAGTACAAAAAAGCATTACTAGCTAAACTTTTAAGTTTTCAGGTCTTTGCAGAACTTACAGATTCAAAAACTGTCGTCACAGTTGCTGTTGCTCGATTTGTAGCGCAGGGACTTATAACACTTTTTGCATAATGGTTTTATTGTGTCCGTCGACTGCCGTGTTATTGCAGCTGGATGTGTTCATCAGCAAACTGGGCGCCCCATGCCTAGACCTCACTTCTTGACCCCGTCTTTTCCATACGTGCATATAAATGAACTTGCTTTCGCTCTGACACAGCCATGAAAGGTAACACAGGAGACTTCCTTTGGTGCCTTTTAATGTCCATGTCGAGTTAAACCTACAGGCAAAATACAACATCAATGTTACAGCACTTTATTTAAAATGAGACGTGTTAAAAGTTAGCTGTTTGCTAAAAGTTAGCTGTTTGCCACATTAGTGTTATAAAAAGAAAGCATTAAACTTTCTATACATTACCGCTAATGGATGCTGAACAGTTAGTCTTATGCTTTCAGTCTTATGCTTTCATAGCTTACGCTAAATAGTCTCATGCTTTCATAGCCAGTGTTTAAACGAACAATTATACAATACATTATTGATATATTTAGGGTTTAGAATGGAACTGATATGCACTGAATACGCAGACATTTTAATAAAGATGTTTTATTTCAAGGATGGGTATCGAGATCTGGTCCCACATTTATACCGGTTCTTGACTAGTCAGTGCTGAAATTTGAATAGGTTCCTGAACAAATGGTGCTGAAGAGACATATGTAATGTTTGCTCCTCCCTTAATATATACACAGAAAACTCAGGAAGCAATTTAACTTGTAACTTCTCCAAAACGTGATAAAATAATTTGAACTCAGTAGGAGTCAAAAGTCAATAGTCACCTAAATTGTTACCCCAATAAAGTATATCACCATCTCGTATCATTCAAATCAGGTTAGGTGGTGGAGACTTGTTGATGTGTTTTAGGACTCAAAATGACTTACTCTGAGGTATAAAATAAACAAAACTTCACCACAGCAGGCAGCCATTTCAGGCAACTGCAGTTTTGGAATTCGCAAAGTCATCGTAAGGAAGATCTTGGATCAGATTCCTCTGTATGTACAGATTTCTGTATTTCCTCTACTTTTCATGTGGTTTGTAAAAACAGACCCTGTTGTGTACAATGGCAGCCTGCAGCGTTTCCCTGCAGGATGAAGTTTTGTTCATTTTTATAGTTTATATAGTTTATATAGTTTATTTATAGTAAGTTGTACTGCATCCTGAAGCACCCTACTGAAGAACTGAGGAATGTATTTATAAAAGCCTTTTGATTCCAGGTATTGTTAGCCTCATAGCTGTAGTTCTAAACATGAGAAGACTGTTAAACTACTGAATTACCAAAAAAGCATTTTGGTAATTATTATTATTATTATTATTATTATTATTATTATTATTATTATTATTATTATTATTATTATTTATTTTATTTTTTTTATTCTCTCTGTCTTCCTTTCCTCCCCACACTGTATTTTCTGTACCCCTGTCTGATTTGGCTTAATTTAATAATTAAATAAAGAAAGAAAATTCAGATCACAAGAGGGGCATACACTTTCAAGCCCCACTTGGCAAAGCAAAGGTGTCTGGCACACCAAGGCACCCAGCTTCATGATCTGTTTGCTAAGATGCCAGACACGACAGGTTTAAAAAAAAGAAAGAAAAAAAAGAGCAGGGCAGTAGGTCTCGAATTCAGTTCACCACATCAAAATCACTGCCACCAGTGTGAATAAATAAAAACAAAACAAAAGCACCCACAACAAAACACCACCACCAACAAGGGTTGACAAAACAACCACATGCTCATCAATTTTTATTTTGGCCACAGACATGATGTTGAAATCGAGTGAAGCAGCTCTACTTAAAGTAACCGATCTTTAATCCTAGAGAGTTGTGACGCTGCCCTCTCCTTTTGATCATTAGAGCAGTGAAAATGATCAATGATCATCTTAAAGTACACTGTGTCTCCAGCGTGGCACAAAAATGATAAATAGGTCTTATCAATAGATAAACACATCTTAACTCTGCCTCTCTCATTTGGACTCTGGACTTGGTCTCACAGCTCTTTTTTACTCTGTCGTGACTTGGACTCAAACCTCTTTTGACCCGGTTTTGACTTGGACTTGACCAGTTCTGGACTTGGACTCTACAAAAGTCCTCTGGACTAAAACTCCTTCATTTGACAGCTCAGCATTTCAAGGAGAAATTGTAGCCACCAGTGTGATGGGGAGAGAGCAAGGTCTATTGTAGTCTTTAAGGCTCGCAGTCATCTCTTCTATAAAATTGTTTACAGAACCTCTATATGTTTAAGGCAGCATTTGCTCTGCATTTAAGAGATGACTCCACATGCAACCTGTCATAGCATCAGTAGCTGAATCAATGTGGTGACATAAAGATGGACAAGCATGAAGTCTCTGAATGATGCTTCAGAGTTTCAGATGAGTCATATAAGAATGGCGTTACAAAGTGCTTGAAAGAATGTCATCGTGAAAGAGTATAAATGAGCTTTTGACATTTGAATCTGGTGATTGCTCAAAGCCACCTTAGGTAGAAATGTGTGATAATGGAGGTGAGGAAGCAGTTGGATTGAAATATCAGCCTGATATAATGGATTTCAACATTGCATTTCAACACAATTTTTACTCTGAATGATGTACCCTCAAGGTACCAGTTTTATATACTGCACATATGTTAGCAATCCCAGGGGACAGTAGCATATTTAAATTATGAATGATAGATATGTTACAGCTGGATTTACTTTTCATAAATTTTGTCTGTGTGATATTACAGTTATTATGGTGTGTTGTGCGAAGAACACAAAATGAAGGGCCCATTTTATTGTTCTTGTTGTTTTTTTCTCTTCTGAGTTGCACCCCTGATATTTGTGTGGCTTCACATACCAAAATATTAACATTAGCTATCCGTGTTAAATAGTGTATAATTGTACTTGTTCGTTCTGGGTTAATGCCGTCCTCCCCATTGCTGATTTTGATGTTATATAACCTAGACATCTGCTATCGGATGTAACAGACTTGATAGTTAGTGTTTTCCTACACGCTTTCTGAGCTCTCCATTGATGTTATCTTAGCAGCAGTTTGAAGAAGATGGTGTGTAGCAGCTGGGTAGTACTGTGTGATGGGTTGAAGAGCTGTCAAATTAGTGTAACTGACCACCATAGAATTAAACTAAGTGCTTTTGTTACTGTTCCTTTAAGACTGATATAGTTTGATGACTGGTCTCATTATCAGTCTAAGCTGAAACACTCATGATCACATCCGTATGAGAGATGTAACTTAACAACTGGAAAACGAATAGACATATATGTTACATTCCAAGATCACTCTACATTTGTGTGTATTGAAAAACAGCGTTGTTGTGCTTTGGTTAAAAAATGCATATTTTTATAGTGTAAACCCTGAATATTTAATTTCAGTTTAATGCATTACCCATAAAGAAAATGTAAAGGTAAATAAATCATAATCAGAAATATCATAATCTTTATTTTCAGTTAGCATTAGCAGCATGCAAAGACTCTTACCCAAAAGCACAAGACAGCTCTCTGTGCTGATGCTCAGTTAAGTCAGGGACAATGTAGGAAGTATTGGTTTATTTGTGTGTGTGTGTGTGTGTGTGTGTGTGTGGACAAGATCCAAGACAGTGATATTTCTAAATGTTATTTTTTACTTTTTGAACATCTGATTAATTTGTATAATGAAACTAATGGCTCATCATTGTAGAAGTAATGAAGTGCATACATTCAAACTTCATTATGTAGCCTCAATTTACCTTAGAGAACAGCTGCCTCTAGGCTTAATGAACTGACATGAACTTAAAATCACTTGAAGCATACTGCTGTGGACTCAACAAGCTTTACATGGTATTGCTTAATGCTTTAATCAATTATAACTAAACCATGGCAAGCATTTTAATGAAATCTGAAAACTCACCACAGGAATTAAGGCATTTATTCAATACAGGGATGCATTCATTGTTTGGTTTCAATTTCTTCTGGTACAACAGCAGCACATTCCAAGTGACTGGGAGCACACATCTATTTGTGGCTGCCAAGCACAAAAATGCACTTTAGCTGATTTATCTATTGATTGAATGCTATGCTTTATATGCTCAGAAATTATGTGACTTGCACTCTATCTATCTTTTGTAATGCCACCGTAAAGATGTCACAGTTCATCATATTGGGGAACTGCCTAGAGACTGCCTTAGCCCTATGACTTAGTATGAGCTGACAGATTACCTGACCTGAAATCCATCACTGCATTTGAGTCATAATTATTACATTACTGCCAGATTCCATGCGTTCCAGATTCCACATGTGTCCACCGACACACTCCAGATTCCACATGTGTGTGTTTACATAATTTGAGAGCATGCAAGAAGGTAAAAGCAATTTTGCGCAACAATGCTGGATGTTTTTCATTCATGTGTATCATTACTTTTAATATGAATTCACACTGAACAGCCAAATCATACCATCAAAATAGCTCTGACCCATCAAGCAAACGAGTCCATAAGGACTCTAAGGGAGGGCTGTGGAGTTTGGGTCTAAGCTATCAGCAGCAGATCCTGTAAGTGCTGTAAATTGTGAGGAATGACCTGAATGGATCAGACAAACCGCATCAGTGAGGTTTGGGTGCCCGTGACCCATGGTGCCTCTGGTAATTTTTTATCTTATATATACTGCTCAAATAAAGGGAACACCTAAACAACACAATGTAACTTCAAGTCAATCACACGTCTGTGAAATCAAACTGTTCACTTAGGAGGCAACACTGATTGTCACTGAGAGAGTCTAGACTGTAATTCAGTGTTGCCTACTAAGTGGACAGTTTGATTTCACAGACGTGTGATTGACTTGAAGTTACATTGTGTTGTTTAAGAGTTCACTTTATTTTTTTGAGCAGTATATTTTGTGCTGATCACTGATTACTTCCTTACTGTATACTAGAAGCACTTAGAAGTTAGCATTGCTTCTTTACACATTCTCAAATAAATATCACCAAAGGTGAGCTCCTCTTATTCCTGCCAGTGTAAAACACTTTAAAGAATGGCCAAAAAAAATGTTTAGGAAAGTGAGAAGTGTCATTTTACGGTAAAGATTTTATACAGGTTCTTCCTACAACACAACCAAAGCCAGGAATCATTTCAGATTCTTTTTCGTTTCCTTTAGCAATTTAATTTACCACACACTTTCATTACATTTTTCTTGTCCCTGAGGTCAACTTATGCGGTCGTAATTTGATTTCCATCCTCTTTTTTATTCCTTAGAATTAAACAGGTTGTTCAAGTTTGGATGTCTTTAAAATGTATGCAAGTAAATGACCTCTGGTAGGATTGGCTGGTCTGTGTTATTGGCTGGTCAGATAGCAGTTCAGGCTGAAATGCTTCCTATTACTTCAGTGTGACTGGACAAGGAAAAATTATTAATTGGCAGATACAAACAGATATGCTGGCTTTCTTCTCAGAAACAAGATATTGAAAAAGGGTTAGTTTTGGTAGCTTGCTTACCTTAAATAGACTGAACGGACTGGGGTAAAACTTTCTGGAGGAAATGTTCTGGTACTTTCTTCCAAAAAATCGGTAGACTTTCTTTGGAAAGCAAGAGCATGTGAGTTATTACTACTTCAAAGCTGTTGTACTGCAGATGATTCCCAGTGGTAAGATGTGTTTAGCTTGTCTAGTGTGAATGAGAGAGGCTTTTGATCAGACTAGATGGGCTATGAATATATAGAGAAAACCATAAGTCTGTTGGAAAAGCTGTCCTTCAGGCCTCCGGTGCTGTGAAAACATTAACAATTCTCCACTTACTGTCCTTGCTTAGATGAATTATTGAGTGTTACTGCCATAACCTGCTGTTAAATTGTAATTGAAGAACACATGGTCCTCCTTGCTAATCATAATGTACTACAGGACAGAATACAGACAGGAGTTTTATAACACAGTACTGTCACGGTTCGGTCAGCGGCCGTTATTATGCTGCTGCTTTTCTGTTTTCACCCCTTTTTTCTGTTTGTGTTCAGGTTCTTTTATTTTGATAATCTGCCTTGTGTCACGTGTTTTTGGTTCAGCTGCTTTATGTTTACGTGCCCTTTGTGTTCCAGCTGTCTTGTGTCTAGTGTTGATTACGTTCCGTATTTAAGTCTGGTTCTGTTTGTTGTTCCTTATCGGTCCATCACCTAATTTCACCCTGCCCTCGTTTATGCTGTGTGTTGTTCCTGTTCATGTTTATAGCGGCCACAGATCCTGGTTTTTGACTCAAATAAAAGTAGCCACAGCATGGATTCCTGTGTTCCTGCCTGTTCCTGTTTCCCCTGAGAAATTGCATGGTCGGGGCTCACGCCCCCGTTCGTGACAAGTACACTGTTCTAATCATATGACACATAGCTCTGCCAGTGTATGTGAAATGGATTATATGATATTTATATGACAAGGAAAAGTGTCATAGTGTAGATTAATATTTTAATAACTTTTGTATAAACACCAGTGTGCATTGGATCTCAGTTTTATTTTTCAAATTCTATAAAGGTCTCCGAGCTTTATCTAGTCCTGCAAGGGTTTGGGCATTACATATTTCAATATTTTTTGCTGTTTTTTTCAATTAAATTCTTAACATGCCTGCAAATATAACATGTTTAGGAATATATGTTGCATCAAAACATCATTCTTGGTATAAGGGAAGGTGTCTAAATAGTGTTCAATAGTAGTCCAAACTAACGATGAAAATATTTAAAGATTCAGTTTAAACACCTGAAACATCCATTTCAGTGATGTTAAATGCTGACAACACGACAAGGGGAGACAAAGTGTGACTGGGGCATAATTCCATAAGAAGTGTGTGTCAGATATGAAATAGTTTTTCTCAAACTAGAGAACCTGGTTTGTCATCAATATTGTTGCCCGTTTGCACTGAATACAGTGTACCAGGGGTCCCCGGACATTTGAAAAGTATGATAACTTCACAGTTGAAAAAACCACAGTGGATAATGCAGTGTATTACTGAACAGGACATCATTCAAAAGCATCTTGAAGCATTAAAATTCATGTCTTGTTGCTGTTAAATCATGTCTTGTAGCCACCAGCTGTGGCCTATTAGTGGAAAATGCACATGTGCACATCTATGGCAGCTGCAATAAAATGGCACCAAAGTCTATTTAAAATGGACAGGTGAGCTCAGATGAGAACTCGATTCATGTGTCTGAAATTAAATGGACGTGTGAATTTAAATTGCATCATTGTGATAGAAAGGGTCAGTCATGTGAAGGATGCTAGGAGACTTGAATGGTAATGTATTTTTGCTGCTTTGCTTGAGAAAATAGGCATAACATATTAGATATGTTCCTTTGATAATCTCACTTCTGGGATTATAAAAGAACAACCACAAAATATGTTTAAAATAAATGGGCAAAATTGGTAGTGTATACATATAAAAAGCCAGGAAACAGGCTGGGAAACCAAGTCAATGAAAACATCTTTTGTTGACTCGCACTTACGATATACAGGCACCACTCTCTTAAAATATATAATAATATTAACAATTCTACTACTACTACTAATAATAATAGTAAGAATTAAGCCAGTTACTAAATGGCAGCAGAAGCCCCTCTAAAAAAGACACCTCCACAGGAAATCTCATTTCTACTAATTGCCCCTATAGGTTTTGAGTACTTTCTAAAAGCTTGTAGACGACATAACATGCATGTAGCATTTTTGTAAAGAGCCCTGGTACGGAGCTGCTGCTGCTGCTGCTGTTTTCCATTTCTAACTGACTGAATCCATTGGTTAGGCTGCCATTTGTATTTACATTCTGGCACATCTGCAGAACTTCTCAAGGGCATGGGGTGATAGTTTTTCTCACAGTATTGGTACTGCTCACTGGAATTCAATACATAATTGGGTGATTCCACTGTCGCTTCCCAATTGTGTTTGTAGTTAATACAACATGCAAGGCCTTGAACTAATCAATGCAAGAAATATGTTTGTTACCCCAGATACCACAGAGAAAAAAAAACGGATTAGATAAATTTGCACTGTCCACGTCAAGAATTTGACCCTTTTTCCTGGCCATACTTACAAATGAAAGAATATTGCTACAATAATTGTGTAGTTTAAATACAAAAATAATAATTCTAATGAACAAAAATGAACTAAAACTCAAAAACATGTAATTTTCAATTTTCCAGAAATCATTGGTCTTTCTCTGCAGGCCTAGAGGGCTTTGAAGGTTCTCCACTGAATTCTATACATGGGTTTCCACACACTTTGAGCAAAAGAGAGACATGACTTATTATTCCCAGTGTTTGCCATTTTTCTAAGTTTTATGTTTCTAACTCTGAGAACCATCAGTTCCCTACTTCGAGTATCATTTAATACTGAGCCATTATTCACTTCTGATTGTGGGTGTGATAAAGCTTTTAATGTTTAATTTTCTTTCCCTGAAACACAACCTGCTGGATTACTTTATAAGTAAATAAGCCCCCTCTGCAAAGGGCGGATTAATAAAACGTTTAAAGCTGATAAACAGTGATGGCATTGGGTGATCAGCTGTCCATAGAAAAGCAAAGTAAACACACTGCAAATTTCCTCTGACTTTATCAAAAGTGTCCAAAAGGCTTTGTGATGCATGTTATTAATTAAAGTCACAGAAGCATAAAAGCTTAATGAAATGAATTACAGACACACAGAGACACATTCTTGACTCCAGGTCCAAACTTGTCATGGTCAACAAATCCAAACTATCTAGTTCACATTTTTGAGAAATTTGCCTTGATAGCATTACACACATTTGGCACACATTCACCTGTAGACTCATCATTCATTACACACAATTGCACACACTATCTGTGTTAAGCCTCAACCATTATCCTTGTTCTTCAACTGATAGAACTGAATTCTCACTGGGTAGCTCATGGAGATTTGGCAAATACTTGGCTTTCACATTTCAGTAATGAAGTGCAGTTCAGTGAAATACTGAAAATAACTGAGTTCTTATTGTTGGATTGTTTTCTTTGTCCTGACCAAACCCTTACAGATTAACTTCATTTTGCTGTGATTTTTAGTCACATGCTACCAGTCAAAAGACACATCTAACTGAATATTCATTTTTTGTAATCTGTAAGAAACATTACCTGCTTATGTGAGCATTTCTAAAACAAATACCAAATACAAACAGTGAATTTGATACTTGTGAACAAAGTGTATTTAGATTTTTGTGTGAATGTTTCATTTTGTGAGGGTAAACATTATTTTGCATTATCAGTTAGATGTTCACTTATTTTATCAACTGCATCTCCATGAGAAGCCCAGTGAGAAATCAGTCCTGCCTGAGGGAGTATGATGATAACTGCATGGGGTTAAATGCACACAGTGTGTTTTATAACTTTCTCATGGTTAGATTTTGGAAGGGGCTGTGACTAACTTGAGGTGACTTTTCACATGATAATTCTTAACATCATCGCCAGGGTGACCTTACGTGAACTGTGAGTTCTCTGTCTGCTGAAGCTGCATTTGTTTGGTCAATCGGTGAGTTTTTGTTTTTTATTTTTCCACAGCTTGCCTACGGGTGTTATGACTAGTTTATTTTTTATGGTTTTCTACAGAAACCAATCTCTCCATAGACCATTAAGTAAATGCTGGAATACACTATGCGATTTATATTGTATCTACGTAGACCACAGCACTAGGGATATCGGGAAACAAACGCGCAGTTCTCAAACGCATTTATCTGTTTTCAATGGGAAAAGTCTCACTGAATAAAGATGGGAACCAATGATTCTTATTCCTGTGGTGTAGTGTTGTAATGGTAATAGAAAACAGAGGTTCATTTTATTTATCAACCAGAAAGACCAGTTAACAACTGAGTTTTCTTTGTTTTATTAATAATGCAAATAATAATTACAAATACAAAGTGATCCAAAGTAAAACACAACAAAAAATTCTGGACCTAAATACTATAACACAACAAATATTGTGAAACAATTTCTTTCATTTAGCAATTTCTGTGGGAGAGCTTTGTAGGCTTCAGATGCCTGATTCCTGTTATCAACACGACTCTTATTTAAACCACCGCTGTGAACGTTTCTGACTTGATACGTTTCTAAAACTGGTAATATCTGATCAAACTGTTCTGAATAAATGATGTATATTATGTAGACATTTGCAGAAATGTAGAAAAGTTGGTGGAATTTCCCTTTAAACACCTTTCTGTTTCAGTGAACCAAGTGATGTTGTACGATTGAGTGAACTACAAAGTGAAGTTTTCAACATGCCAATTTTTTTCCCTACTGTCACTAATCTTTTGCTCATTAGGGGACTGGACTATATTTTTCAAAAACAAGATCATAACAGCGTTATGCAATATCAAGTTCTTTCTGAATGAACTGGTATGTTGTATTTCTTTTGTTATGACCAGTTTATTTCTTTGTAAATAATGATAACTGCTTGGGTTGTCATTGTGAAAGACTGTAAGATCACCAGTATGATTAATAAGTCAGGTAGAAAAGGATAAGAAGATTCTGTACTACGTTGTTGTAGGCACACCTACTCTGAAGACATGAAGGGCACACTTTGCCAGACTGTGAATCACAGTGAATGATTTATTAGATGAGAACATCTCATAACATCAATAGTCTATCAAATGTCAACTCATTTTTCATTGTTCAATGAATCTGCAGTGGTATTCAACCTGGCTGCTTCATCTGTAAGATGTGGCCCATTACAATGGACAGTCATCTTACTGCACTTTGAAAAGAACAGAAAACACTCTGACTCACACATTCTTCAGCATCTGCCCATCAAATTCCATCAAATTGCATTTTTTTTTTGCTAAATACTGGAAGTACTATCCAGATAATTGTCAGTGGTCCTGCAAAGTCACGTGCAACAGTTTGAACACCCTCTACCAAATTACACCAGTTTTGTTGAATTTCTCCACAAAAACACTTTCAACTGATTCAGGTGCACAATTTTTATTTATTTGCATTGTTTAACAAACTGAAAACAATGACAACCCCCACCCCCACACACACACACACATACACATATACACACAAAATCTAAATAACTCCTCCCCAATATGTTAAATTCAGAAAAATAAAGAGTAGCTGTGCATTAACATATAGTGAAAGGTTCTATGGAGACGTCATTTTTAGTTAGAACATCAACAAAGCATTCAGTTTGATTAGGAATGCACAAACTTTTGCACATGACTGTATGCTAAAAGCATGACTTAAATTAGGCTTAAATGTACATATGCAGATGTTTCTATGATTTCAAATCTATGATATGCATGTATCAAAGGACTGATTTAATTGAAATGTAGTGCCAAAAATAAAACAGAAAAGAGTACTTATGAAGACCAAGCGTCAGCAAGATTCTAAATACTTTAAATGAGTTTGAAATAAAAATCTTAAATTTTAGCTATATTTATTTAGCCTTGAAAAACTCAACTGCTGTGTTGAGAAGGTATCTCACACTACATAAAGCCAAACATTGGATCCAACTTCTAAATGTCATTGCAATGACGCCATTGCAAGTTCTGAATGATGGGCTCTAGCAGGCTACAGTCCTCTCAGGCAGCTGGCAGAATGGGCTGCATTACTGAAAGGTCACATTACCTGAGCTCATGTCCCTAAGCTGAAGAACACAGCTTTATGACTCTTAAACAGATTACAATGCTGGAGGTGACCAGATGACAGTCCACGGTTGTAGACTCATTATAGCACCACAAATACTAATGCCTGCTCATAAGACACACTGTTTCCTTCCCTGTGCAAATTCATGTGGCTGTTGCCTAGGCGACAAATAGCATCATTAAACGCTGGTCTGAAATGCGGGGCTAATTCAGCACTATCCATAAAAAGCTGCTGCTCTCTTATGCTCTTTCAATTAGGACTGTTATCTTTATCAATATCTCAGATTAAGTCTCGGCAGTTTAATAATCTCTTCTTATCTCTTCTATGATCCCAGGTGAGCAGTTTGGAAATCAGTTTATTACTTTGCATTAATAAGGATGTTTTATATCGATGTTATTGATTATGGCTTAATGTAATCAGCATGCGTCAGTGTAACCACTGAGCTGAGAGCAAATTAATAGTGTAGAATTAGGCACCCTTGTAGGATGTCTATCATTTTTTAATAGCTAATAATGGACCCAAAGTTGGTGATAAAAACAAGGCATTAATCTAAATGTGATTAAATATGATTCAGGTTGTTTCATAAATAGTTTGAATGAAGTAAATGAAATGGACAACACATACTTAAATTTGCTTAAATTTGCTTTGTCACTTTTTTGACCTGTCCCAGCTGCTAAACTGATCGGAACCCACGGGATCTGTGGGTTACAGACTGACCTGTTTATCTCTAGAAGGTAGACTATTAGCAGACAGTATCAGGCTGATTAGTTAGCAAAATAATGGCACCTTTACTGTACTGTATTATATTGAGCCTCCACAAAATCCAGAGATCACATGTGGCTTAAAGATGGACTGTCAATCTAAAGTCTTTGAGATAAACCGACAAATGCTGACTGTGCTCGCAGTTACATCTAATCTCACTTCACACTTGAACTTTCTCACACATCCATCTCACAAAAAAAGGGAAACATTTTCAGACTTAACTTCAAGAACTGACTGTTCTCTTGCTGTCTAATTTCACTTCACCCATCAATGTTTTTTCCTGACTGGTGTATATAAGCATGAGTGCTGAACAAGCTAGAATGAACCTGCAGTCATGCGTCATTTCACTTAAGCCTGTGATTATTTATTGTTACTGCACTGCTGTCTTTTTTCCTTTTTTTTCTCTTGTGTCTTTATGTTCTGTCAGCGAAGAGGGTATTCAAGTGAGCATTTCATTGTGTTCACTGTATTTTGTGCATATGATAAATAAACTTCAACTTCAACTTCATTTTTGCTGGAACTGAACTAAATGGGTCTCTAGTTATGTGCAAAAGTCTTAGACCCCAGTGTAAACTGTTTAAGACCATTTTTCTGAACAGTAGGGGTCTTTTTGCCAACAAACACACACGTGGCACAAGAGAGTCGGTAGTCCACACACTTTTCTAATTTCATCTTGATGCTACCTTCAGCAGCATGTTTGGTTTAATCAAATGAAAAATCAATTGATCTGAATCAGGTATTTCAGGTATTTGCTGTGAACTACATCCACAGTTCCACCGGGCCATGGAGCAGTATAAGTTCGCTGGTCATTTGGTACAGAATAAAAAATAGTTTATTGTTTGTCAGAGTCTGAAAGATCTTTTATTTTGAAAAATGCCCATCTCGGTCATGTCATACGGTACATAAACAATTTAGACCACAAGCTAGAAAAAGTAGCTTCTTCGTATTTTGACACACTTCGTTTTTAATTGTATCTATACCAGTTTGTAAAAATATTGTCTTTCATGAAACTGGTTCATGGTGCCAAAAAGATTGGGGATTTCTGTAATACTGGATTTCTATAAGTTCTGGGGATGATTAAGCAAATACATAATTAAAATCACAATGTACACTATTTAAGATTTTTATACATTCTAAAACATTTTGTGAGATCTCTAGGACTTTTGCACTGTATTGTATTTGTCAGTAAAACAAAACATTTGCAAAGCATAATATTAAAGCATAAAACTAATCTTTCTTTGTATGATTGGGATAAAGTCAGTGGAGTGTGTAAATGTGGGGTGCCATCATTTCCTCTACAGTCCCAGACTCTTCATACCATTCCCATTACAGTAAGTGAGACCACACACCATACCGAGTCTGCAAACTTTTATGGTTTGATCAAACAAACAGAGGTTGCTTATTTTAAGATGATTGCACATTTGAGATTTACAGAACGTTAACACACTCATAGCACCTCTCATCTGCTTCACTGCTAGTCATTGCATAGCACCTCTCATCTGCTTCACTGCCCAGAGCTTCTCTTCACAATGTGGGAATCATTATTCAGTGATTCACTGATGCACATTACAGTCTAGTCTTAATCCTTCAGTGCTGTATTTCAGAAACTGAATAATGTGGTGCAAAACGTAAAATGTGCGAAAGACAGCAGAATGTTTCATGATTATCGGATCTTATATGGGGAAGGTCAAATTCTAGCCGTTCCTTCCTGCATTCTGAAAGTTCAGGATCTGTGTATTTTGAGAAGCTCCTCTTATAGATTTCAGTTTTAAATATTCCATTATATATTTGTTTCTTGCCATGAATTAGTACAAATAAATTAGCTTTAAACTCATTGATTTAAGACTTATTTATAAAGGAAGACAATGACAGGTTGTTAAATTCCACCAATGCATGTTTGTAGTACACAGCTATTTTAACTTTAAAACTACAGCCATTGTCAGATTCAAAATGACAAGAATAGCCAAGCTCTAAGTGACTAGAGTTTGAATGAAAAGGCCATAACAAAACTATTCCATGAGGGAAATATAAAAAATATAAATAAATGAATAAATAAAACTAAATCTCGCTGAAATCTTTGGAATTCCATGTACATGAAGTAAAATAAATGTCTGCTCTTATGAATTGCACCTATATTATTACTCAGTTAATCATCAAAATATTATTCTGTTATTAATATAATTGCTAATGGCAACCTCACTTTTCTAATCTTGCCTTTTTGGCTATAATTCTGTAATGTGTTTTTTATTATTTTATGTCATAAACTAGAGGATTGGAAGCAATAGCCCATGTATATGATTAATAATGATAAAAGGAGCACCTGTGTGTGAAGAGCACACATGGAAGCCTAAACGGGAAGAGCCAGGATTAGTGACTCATGGAAGACCTGAAATTTGTGTGGGGAAAGTGCACCGAAGCATGTAGACAGGATGCGGCTTTTTTCATGATCAAAGCCCACATGATATTTTGTCTCAGATTATTTAATTGGGCAATTCAAAGAGCTTGTCCATGCATCCACCCAAGAATGAGCCTCAGAGTGAGGCAGCATCCATGCAGGTCCTTTCCCTGCTTTCATAAACTAATCGGATTACGGCATTTGTTACAAGCGAAGTTTAAACGAAACATTACCCTAAGTCCTTATGGAAATGTCAATGTGCAGATGACTGAAGCCGTTCCAACATAGATTAGCTGAATATAATGCATCAGGTTCGTATTACAGAACATCAGAAAGTTCATGGCCACTTTGCCGTTGTTGTGCTTAGCAATAACATTTCTGGCAGTGAAATCACGCATGTCTTTTGGCAAGTTTTCCAAACAACAGCCTATATAAACAGCAGCACAAAAACCTTTCCCGTTCCACCACATCCCAAAGATGCTCTATTGGGTTGAGATCTGGTGACTGTGGGGCCATTTCAGTACAGTGAAC
>JBBPDB010000083.1:11693111-11703896 GCA_037974465.1 Brachypetersius altus
AGTCTTGATCTGAAATGGATCCCTGGTTTCCAGCCTGCTCTGTGTTCCAAGGCAGCTCCGTGTGTGGGCCTGATGCCCCCACACGTGACACATGGGAGTTCATTTATGTCTCTTTCTCTCCTGCCTGTGATATATTTATCTATGGACTACATCAGCAAGGCAATGTCTTCCCTCCTATATTGAGCTGGAGGTGCGAGGATTGCTATTTATGCACTGTTCTGATGTCACACCAGCTATTACTGGGTTGCCGTGGAAATCCATCTACGCCTTGCCTCATAGGACAGAGATACTTTTTGTTCAGGCATTAAAAGGCACAGTCTCACATAATAGTTGATATACTGGGGGAAATTTCACTGTTATTTTTAAATGACTAGTCGCAAGAATGTGATGGACATGAGAAAAACATGCATATGGAGGCTTGCAGAGGATGCTGGGATATGTATTTTGCATTGGGGGTTCACAGAGGGGGGTGTCTTGTGCTAAAAGGCAACCTGAGCCCTTTGGCCTTCTTGCAAGTCCACATTTTCTTCCAGAAGTCCATTGATATATCAGAAACATTTTTACATATTAAAACGTTTTACAGCACCATTTGTCCAGAGCTTATCCATATGTCAGTACCAAGTTGATACCCATGCCAAGTCATAACTGTGACTGGATTAAGGTAGAAAATGTAATCGAGCATTCAGCAGAAACTGAGCTCTGCAACTCAAAGCTCTGTTCATAAAGAAGGAGTGTTCTGGTTTGGGTTGCTTGTGACTCCAGCAAGGCTATTGGAAGTTATTATTTGGAGTAAAACTTTACTGTGGCTGTTTTTTTAATGGCCGGTTGTCATCGCTAGACTACAGACGAGTAAGAGAGAGAGATATTAAATCGTAACCACACATGTTGATTATAGTGTAAGCCAGTTTTAGAACTTTCTCCCACAAGACGATGTTACTTGTCAGTCATCATTATCATCATTAATAGTGCATAGATTTCCAAAATGTATATGGGGAATAAATTAAATGTTTGTTTTTTTTCATTCTCCTCCTAAAGTCGGGCTCACCCACAATAAACGAACACACCTCAGGGCAGACTAAAGCTGCTGGCCACATGTCAAAAAAGTGCTGTTGCCTTTTTACCGTCTTGATCAATAAATCAATCGTCTGCTCTTCACTGTGATGACAGAACAGGCCCTACGAGGTTTAATCTGAAATATAACACCCACTAGGTTCCATACATACTCACACAGAAGCACACACACACACACACACACACACACACAATCACACCTAAGGGCACCATTTCACCTGCCAGAGCTAAGCCGCGTTTCATGTGCGCCGCTTTTATTGCGAGACTCATCGGAAGAGTTGCATAAGTGCACATTTATTTTAGTGCCATAATTCAAGTGGGCCTGTATGTCATCGCTGGTATGAGAGCAGGTACATTCTGATCTTAGACGTTGTTACCGAAAAGCGGATCCCGTCCAAAAGCAGCATTTCTACTGCGCCTGTGAGTGATGTGGTATGAAGCTGTGGCTTCGGCAAGACATTTGGGAGCTTAGCATGTGGTTTTGGAGGGAGACTGATTCTAGATCAGTGTAAATGACTCTCGGCACCACACGCACGCATGGGTTCAATTAAAGGGACATCAGAAATGCATCCAGCAAAACATGTACCTTGAGATTTATTCAGTCTATAACTTTTGCTAAATGAATCATTTTTGTCTCTTTGTCTCTTCGGCACTCTTTGAATTTTCTCACAGTGTTTCTAAATCCTCTTCTTCGTCCTCCCCGCACTTCACATTTCCTGTCACGAGCTTCAAATGGATGTTTTAGAGCCAGGAAGATGTTCCGCTGAAAGAGGAAAACTTTGATTCTCTTGGCCTTGGTTATTTAATTCACATTGGTTGTTTAAACCTGGCTTTACTGGCGAAGCTTTTGAAGAGAGTCATGCTGTTTTTTTTCAAAGGTTAGCAAGATTAGCTCGTCTTTTTCACATATGGCTTCCTTCTGGATTCTGCAGCTGCAGAATTTCACTTATTCATCAAGAGAAGTGAAAACAATAACCTAGCAACATATTGCAGCCTGAGAAAGAAATTCAGATTCTGATTCCAGGGCTTTATAAGTTATTCGTTTAGTTAAGACACACTATTAGCTCCTACTGTGTAGGCTAGAGGTTTGCACAGGCATGTACTATAAAAAAAACAACTGTGTTTTTGGCTTGGTCTTACTGCTCTTTTCCTTTTGCTGTGTTTTTGCTTAGTATTTGTGCCCCCCTTGTGTTCATGTTAAAGCATTTAACCCTTTTTACTGCTAGTCTCTTTGTTAGTGCAGTGTTAGTTTCTCGTTTAGTCACGTTTCATGTCCGTTTGTTAATCCCTCTCCATGCTCAGTGTCTCCTCATCACACACATATATTTCAACCAAATACTTTGGAGGCAGATTTCGTATCAAATGTCCAGTACATGTTACATCAGGAACACCAGTGCAATACAATGGCTGGGTGACCCTACCCACACTTGAGGATTACGCTTGTAACCTAATGCATGCTTAAGTGATGAATGACCACCATTAAGGCTGCGAGGATATGCGGTCCACACTGGAATGTCGTTGCATGATAAGTTGTTGGTCACCCAGGATCATGCAGAGCTACGAGAAAAGCTTTTACCGAGATTCATTACAGTATAATGTGCACCACTGCACTGGACATGCAGAATAGCTGTACAAAGAATTAACTGGAAACCTTAAACAGGACAGTACAGTCAGAATATATTGGTGGCACATTTTAATGGTCCTCTGTAGATGCTTAATATCTCATTAAATGACATTTAATCAAAGGTTATATTAAGGTTCGCCAGAAAAAAAAGATGATCTTTAGCCTGATTTAGGCTCTGGACCACGGGCGCTGGCGTTCTGACGATTAATGCTGCCCACCCTGGGGCAAAAATGCTCCTTTTAAGTTTATACAGTTCATACAGTTTAGGGTCAGTTTATAACACTGATAATGATGAGAAATAGACAAATAATGTGAATAACCTTGTTAAAGGGAACACTGCTGCTAAAAGCTCCTCAGTTGTCTAAAGTTGTCTAAAGTGTTTGCACTTTTGAATTTTGTGTACAGTAACCCCTCACTCTTATGCGGATCAGCAGTTGCAGTATAACAATAACGCGGAAACTGCAAATATCCTCCACCTTTTCTAATTTTTTTGTGGCAATAAATATATATATATATATATTAAACATTTTAGTGCTAAACTATCCAGAAAAAATAGTTGACTATATTTGTTTACCTTTACATTTTCTTTAAGGGTAATGCATTAAAGCATATTTTAGGGCATATTTAGGTTTTACACTATTAAATTAGGCATTTTTAGGCTTTTACCAAAATACAACAACGTGGTTTTTCACTCTTGGAAGTCACGTATTTTTCTTAGAACAGTACACGTCTAGGGATGGTGAAATCCCCCGGTACTCAGAGGCAGAAGGTTTGAAAGCAGCCAATCCGGGAGCATTATTCATTTCTCTTTCTGCTGATTGGCTGCTGCCCATCTCTGGCAGATCCAGTCCAGTATTTATGTATCATCACAGTTTCCTGTGTGTGGCTCGGGTTTATCTTTTTACCATTTTTAATGGTAATGTAATAAGCTAGGTTTAAAACTATTAGAAAGTGTTTTGTGTGCATAGTTTGGGGCATAATTAGGATTTAAACTATACAAATAGGCTTTTTTTTTTTACTACATTACAAATGTGTGTTTTTTCACAATTCAGGGGTGCTCTTGTCCTGTAGCCCCTGGTCATTTCGGGGGTTTCATTTATGTGTATAGAAATACACACACAAACAAATAAAAATATTATTACAAATACTCACTTCAGTTATATAAGTATATACACATACGTGTGTGAAGTGACCATCTGTCATCCGTGTGTGTGACAGTCATTTACCTTTACAGCATTTAGCAGACACTTATACCGACAGCAACTTCCCTAACCACAGGGTCTCCCTGGAGCAACTTGGGGTTAAGGGTCTTGCTCAGGAACCCAGTGGTGAAGGTGGGATGTGACCTCCTGGTCCAGAGGCAAGTATCCTACTTACTAGACCACCACCCCAGTCATCATGGTCAAAATGATCAAAATAACTGTTGCCAGATCTTTAGGTTTCCACCTGCCCATAATCAGTTGAGAAATGGTTTTAAAGATATTCAAACCAAGCAAGAGGGTAGTTCAAAAATGAACATGCTGAAAGTTTGCTAGATTGTAGACCTATAAAACGGCAGACAATGTAAACGCTGTCAGAAACACAAACTATCAAACACGTACATTTCCCAGGACAGAAAACATCCTGGTAGAATGCTTGGGCACTTTTCTATCAGGCTGAAATCCTCTTCAGTGCTTAGATTATTGAGCGTTGTGAATTACATTCCTGTTGCGTTGTTGTATGTAAATGAGCCTATGCAGTTAGTTGCCAGTTAGTTACAAATTAAGATAATTATCTGTTTAAAAAGCAATAATTACATTTGCTAAGTACATGATACATTTTGCAAACTGTTTTGCATCAGCGAAATCTGGAACAACACTCATTAGAAAGACTGTTGGGGGGGTTGTTGGGTAAAGGGGGGGGGGGGTAATATTCAAGCAGCATAATATATTTCTAGAGAATGCTGGAATGGGCTGGAGTCTGCACCAGAGCACACTTTACTCAAGAAATGGAAGGTAAGAGCACACCACATCAAACCAAATAATAATGGCCTCAAATGGGAGAGAGATAGCATTAAACAGACGGTTTTGTCAAAACTCCTATTTACATCTACTGTAATATTATTTACGTTTAATTTAATTCTCTCTCTTTGAATACAGTGGATCAACAAAGCAACACTTGGTGTTTGAAGTGTGCTTTTTGAGTTGTATACTCTGAGGCTAGTGCAAGTGATGTGAGCTTAGCATATTTATTTATCTGTCAAATAATCGAAAACAAGAGCTGGCCCTAACATGTGCCAACCAACAAGACTCAAGAGACTCTAGTTCTAATTCATGTTCCACCGTCTTGAGACAGCTGGAGCCACCACCACTTTAAAGCAACCAATCTGGCTAATTAGCTATCATGCTTGTTGGTTAGCTTTACTTACTGGCATTTTTCATGCCTTCTCTGTAGAGTGTACTGATGTTTTACCTTGCTAGCAAACTGGACTGATACAATGTGCTTAAATACATTCGAGGGGTCACCAAATTGTCATTGGGAATCCAGCAAAACTCTTTTTGTGTGAAAATATGAGCAAAATGTTCATGGTGTGAGTAGCATACGTAGCATACTTTAGTATACTCTCAGAAAAGTAATCATTTTGAAATCAACCCATCAATATACCATTCTACTTCACTTTCTGACAGAGATGTTCCCAAGTCATTTTTACCAAGTCCAAGTCTCAAGTTTTTATGCTTGGGTCCAAGTCAAGTCTCAAGTCTTTGAGAGGCAACAACTCTAAATGTGGGACGTTTGAGCTGTAAATGTTGAGCTGTAAATGTTTAGAAGATATGCTAATTGGCCACGCCCCATGATTACAATTGGCTGTTACTTAGCAGTGGGCGGGGCTGGGTGCTGTGATATACCCGACATGGAGGATTTGCCTTAAATGATCTTAAATCTAAATATTAAATATGAAAATATATCTCTTGCTCTAAATGTGAAACTCCACAGTTATATGGGGCTCGGTGACCCCTTTCCAACGCCCCCTCGAAAACCGTTATTAGCTGAAAACCATTCACTTCGGACAAAAGTAATGGGACACAGGGGCAAGGTCCACGGTTTTCGGGTCGTTGGAAAGAGTGAGAGATATAAATAAATAATTTCATGAAATGAACATGGTTTACGAGTTTATGACTCACGAGTCACAGCACCCGAGGGAAGTCTAAAGGGAAGTCTAAAGTCAAGTCACAAGTCTTTGTTTGTGCGACTTAAGTCTCCGACTCGAGTCCCCATCTCTGCTTTCTGATCCACTTTTTGGTCATGTAATTGTGCTCGTCACTTTAGAATTAATTGAAAATGAATTAGTGGAGCTGAACTTTTTCAGTCTTTCAGTTTCCCTCACTCATTTGAATTCCAATGACCAAAGGAAAGGAACATCTAGCCATCCATGTGGGTGCATTGCGGGGTCAAAACATGAGAAATAATTAAGTTCTGTTTTCAATTAGATGAATGAGTTTTAGCCACAATTGCCTGGCTGCAGTTGATGCCGTTGTAGTGATATTTTATAAAGGTATCTTCAGTTCTGTCGAGGCATTAACAAGAAAATGGTCGTATTATTTCATAAGCTGTCACTCAAGTATTATAATGGCATTCCACCCTTGCCCCTAACTGGGCCAAAAAGTCTTTCAACCCACGCCCACCCTCTGAGCTGGTGACCTTATCTTCACTAAGAAAAGAAGAATGAATTCAATTATCATTGACTTCAGCTATACGTCTTACCAAATAGGAACAGCCTTGAATAGTCCTAGGTCCTGTTGGTACCAACACTCTCAGTTTTCAGATTCAAATACTTTGTGCAGCTTTGTGCATTATTTTGGGCTGTTAAAGAAATAACAGTATGGTGTTAGAACCGTATGAGCTCGTCTATTTTAATTTAATGAATGTCTATTAATTAAGGGAAGAATATCATGATATAGGGATGTATTTTGGATGATGTTAACTAGTAGTTGCAAGATGTCATTACTTGTTAGCTCTATTAGCTTTATGGTTACTGAACCCAACCTTTGCTTCCCATCTTTCGTGAGCATTCCCAGGACTGAGAAAAGACCTTGAGCCAGGAACAGGATATGAACTTTTGGTCATTAGTGTCCCCCAGCCTTCCTGATAGCAGAATAGCTTTGTGAATGTTATTCTCAGTGCTTATCTCTCTTATAAATTCTACACATTCCACAGACAAACCCTGGAAGACAAAATTTCCTTGAGCGAGTGGATGGCGTTTTCATCCCTGTTTATATAAACCATGTAGAAGACACACAATAACATTGCATTCAAATTCACAGACTTTACACAAGATTTGGGTTCTTTTTGTGGGAATTTGTGCCTGTTTTATTCATTTGCGTGTGCTTTTAAGCAGCCAGACACTGATGTTGGACGAAAAGACCTGGCTCGCAATCTCCGTTCCAGTTAATCGCAAAGGTGCAAAATGGGGTCAAGGTCAAGGCTCTGGGCTAGTTCCACCACACTAAACTCCTCCAACCATGTATTTGTGGACCTTGCTTTGTGCACTGGGGCACAGTCATGCTGGAATAGAAAAGGTTCTTCTCCAAACTGCAATTCTGTTAAAGTAAAATAACTTCTGGAAGTCTGGATGCAATAATTAAGAGGTGTGTCCCAATACTTTTGTCCATATAATGTACCTTTGCATTTGGATGGATAGCACTTCAATCTTTATTGAGCTAGCTAAAGGAGAGGGTCTCTAAAACTGAGAATCCATCGATTTTTTCATTACCAGTTTCTCACGTAACTTTGCTCTCTTAAGTGACAATGACGGAAGATAGTGATCTTTTCCACCATGCTGCCTTACTTGGTACATTAACGCCTGATAGATGAGCTACATTATGCAGTTTCCTCTCCTCATCAAGGGCACTTTCTACAATTCCCAAAAGTAAGTCGGCTCATTACTTGCTAACACACACTCACTCACACACACAAACACACACACACACACACACACACAAACACACAAAACACTTGATCAACACTTGCACAAGGTCCAACACAGACACCAGGCTTAACGTAAGCTTAGGGGACAGCCTGGTCAGAACTTCTTTAAATCATTCTTGCATTGCTTATATGACACTAAAAGGTGTCTGGAAACTGTTGGTCTTGCCAATCTGGCATGTGAAGGGGTCTAGGTCGCTGGGTGGAGGGGATGGAGAGTGAGTAAGCGATCAGCAGAGCGACTAATACCAAAAGCTTAGGCCCGAGAAGCAGCCAAGGCTTACAAATGCTCATATTAGTATTTCCCACTGACTGCATTTGGACAAGATGCTTAAGCCAGTCTCCTTCTCTCTCTCTCTCTCTCCCTTTCTCTCTCCCTCTCTCTCTCTCTCTCTTTCCCTGCTTTCTTTTCTTTCATTCTTCTGGTATCATCACTGTTATTCTAGCACCTTGCTTTTTGCCAGACATTTGGCCTAGTGCCATGCAGCTGTTGTGAGAAGTCATTGGCCTCTCATGGAGGGTGATCAAGCCCCCCCTATAACTCACTTTTCAGGAGGTTTGCCACTAAATTGTCGCTACACTCTCAAAATGCTCTCGAAATGCTTTACTACTGTGTAGTAGCTCGGAACATATACACCATTTTGCAATATGGGCAAAAACAATTGCGTTAATCTCTTACGAAAAATATTTACAGACATGACTAGGCCTGGACTACTTATGTGTATACGTAAACCACATATGCTGCACCTCCTACTCAAAATACGAGCTCAGCCCCTTTTGCTTACTTGGACTACTTAAAATACTAGATGGATAGCATGGATCCAAGATAAAAATGCTTTGCTAGTCTAGCAAAACAAGTCCAAACTAGCACAATATATTCAAATGGCACTGGACAATACTGACCAATGAACTTTCAGTTTAATAAAATACAAAGTTGCCAAAGGGGGTGGCAATGCTGTCAGCATACTATGGAAATTACTTTATTATTACTTCAATACATTTATATTCCCCAATCAATCTCCAACCAAGCCTATACCGCCCATGTGTAGCACGGTGTGCTCACCTGAGCGAGGAACGCCAGTCAGCTCGCCAAAAAAATCCCAAATTCCACCGAAGTGTCTTCATTTTGGTCATTTTTTAAAGCAGAAATACTAAGAAAATCAAACATTTCTTCAGCTAATGATGAAAAGAGCCAAAACTAAACAAGGAATGGTGTGTACTCACTATGTTACCCACTGCTGGAACCAACTGCCCATAATTATCAGATCTACATCAAATTATGCGCATCATATCTGCACTTATTTGCACTTTAAATTTTCTTTTATTGATTTTCTACGTATTCCTTTGTTCTATTTTGCTGTATTTTTTATTCTCTTTCTGTAAAGCACATTGAATTTTTTGGTGTATGATAATGTGAATAAACCTGGCTTGAATTGTGTCTGTACATTCTCAAAAAAGCTGGAGAACTTGATTTGACTTAAACCTAACCTTAAAAAATGACTTGATTTTTTATATTCAATTATAACATTCCAAAACGATGCTTTGATACAGAGGCATTTTTACACCCCTGTGCATCGTTCTGGTTTGCCAGTCTAATAACGGGCCCGGCCTACAGCAGTATTTATTGAAACTGCTTTTGGGCCGATTAGTTCTGCAATCCACGTGGGACAAGAGTGAGATAAAGAATGTTCAAAGACATTCATATTAGATCCCTCACAGACTGTGAATCGTTTCCCATTTACTTTAGGGGAAGTGTTTGAACTGTGTGTTTTAAGAAGGAGGACATGGTCAAAAAAAACACCCATTTCCTTCCTTCGCCTACAGGAAAACGTCAAGGGCTATGAACAATATTTATAGCTGTGAGGGGATTCATTGCACATTCTTTTCCCCCTACCTAGCATAATCCTTATCTTCCGGCCTTGTGCTTTTTTGGGTTTCATTGCTCTCGTTTGCTCTCTCTCTCTCTCTCTCTCTTACACGCGCAAGCATATACACACTCCCACTCGTTTGTATTCCTACCCTCGCGGTGTCTTTCAACTGACCCAACCTGAGAGATCTTCTGGTTTTATTCTACAAAACAATGTCGAAATGCTTTACCGTCCTACAAAAACCCCCCACAACCCCAGAAAGAGCTGAACACATGCCCTCACACACCCACGCATACACACACTTTTTATGGCCTTTCCTTTGTTTATTTTGCCTTTCACCCCCGCCTGGCTAGCGCTACTTTCACAGGCCAAATAAATGTGTTTTTGATAAACCCTGAGAAAAGCAATCTTATCCGCTGTCAAAACATGCCACCCAACTCCGGCAGGGAACCCAATCCGGATCAGATCGTGACGGCTTGGCCCGACCCGGATTGAACCGGATCATGAGGCAGGGAGGCAAGTTAGCATAGCGTTCGCTGCTAAGCTCAGCGGGCCCAGTTCTTGTTCGGCTGACCTCAATCTCCCGTGACCCCCGGAGACATGAGAGGGAACAAGTAAACAAGGCGAGGGGCCTGACTTTAATGGAGATTAGCTTTTAGCGTTAAGCTTTACTCTGGCTGCCTGGGTAGCACAAGCTAATGGCGCTAAGGGGGAGAAGTGCTGCTGGAGCTTGCGTGGGGGTCGCCGAGCTAAAGAAGACCACCCACGTTTTAACAGTAAGCACTGTATCCCATGACACACTGACCTCTGTGATTATTTATTACATTCACATGTTATCCTAGACATATTTCAGCTTAGCATACATATACACAAATGCATTCGGTAGTTCATTTTTTGACATCATTTGAAAATATCGTCCTTGCACGAGAAACAGACCTAAAGAAAAGGCTCAGAATGGCTTGGAATCAAATATTTATAGCCTCCATTCCAAGCTATATGTAGGCTAACATATAGGCTATGCTCTGCTCATCTCTTCCCTACAATGCATGCACACAATTGTAAGTTCTTCTGAAATGCTTGGATCAACACAAGCCCTTTAACCGCAGAAGTCAGCTTTTATGAATAAAGGGTGAGTTCCTTAGAGATCCTGATAGCAGAGACTATCAGCAGTTTCACACACACACACACACACACACACACATACCCACAGACACACAAAGGCAGCACAATCCAGGTTACCTGGATTGTGCTGCCTTTGTG
>JBBPDB010000083.1:11720908-11739433 GCA_037974465.1 Brachypetersius altus
TTCACCAAGTGAAGCAGGGGGCAGCAGGAACACGGCGCCCGGGGAGCAGAGTGTGGGGACGGTACCTTGCTCAGGGTTCCTCAGAGGGGCCTAGCTTGAGAATCGAACCCTGACTTTCTGATCACAGGGCGAATGCCTTAACCACTAGGCCACCAGCTGTGTTCGACCCATTCACTGTTTCCCAAGTGCAGGCTTTAATATACAGCATTTTAAAAACCCTTCACTCCTGTGACTGACAGTATAGAACACCCTGAGAGGAGGCAACGTCAGTCCGAATTCTACAGACAAGCCAATCGCTTATCTTGCAGGTGTGGGTGATAGAGCGCCTTTAACACTGATCTGAGGCCAGTTTCTGCTGAACCTGCTAACAACACTTAACACCCTTACACTGTGCTGCGAGTCACACCTACAACACAGTGACAGTTTCTGCTGCTCTGGGAGCAGCTGCAGATGCCACGTTTCTCACATAGCACCACAAGAGGCGTCCTGCTCGTGCTGACCCAGAGTCAGGCTGTGTTTGAATACCGCCAAAGGCATTGACATAGCAAGGTCAGCAAGCGGCCGAGCTGGTGCTCAGGCAGAATGCTGTGGCTGACGGTTTGTCAGTTAAGGTTTGGTGTTAAATGGATAACGTAAGTGCCCAAATGGCTAAAAAGGAATGACGACTCATGATGCCAATTACACTATTAAGTTCAACTATCCCTGTCAGCATTGGGCGGTATAATTAACACAGCCTGAAACAGCTATAGGATTTGTAATAGGTGTAGCTGGAGGTCAAATTTTTGGGATCTGAAAAATGTATAACAAATACTAGCTTAAACCGATTTGTGCGTTGTCTGTGTCCCCTCATTGGCTTACAACTATGGTATATATGGATGTACCAGGAACCTTTCTGACCATTTTGCATCAGTTCTAAACCCCCAGCCCTTCCCCCTTGCAATCAACCACTGACCTGCACCCTGGGTAATCTGATCCTACCACGTCATCCTTCCCCTTGTTCTCCACGCAATGACCTAGGACCCCCAAGCCCGCCCCCTTTTTAGGCCAGACGGACGAGCCAGTGGTCCGAGCAGCCGCTGACTCCTATCAGTTCCGCCCAGGCACAACCAAAACGGCAAGACGTAGCTAGATATGTGCAAAAGAGCAACTTTTAGGTAAAACAGAGCAAATATGGGCCATGCGTAGCACAAAACACTCGCCAACGTCTGTACATCCGGATATGTATGCAAGCAGAATATCAATAAATACAAAAATAATACATTATAGTTCAAATTAACAAACAAAACTAACAATAAAAAAACACGCTCATAAAAAAAATGAATTCTCATAAATTAAGACAATGAGCAGACACTGTCTTAAGACAGCCAGTTTCTTTTTTAGTGAAAAGGGGGAAAAAAAACACTTTTTTTAAAGTTCAGGTTGCTCGTTGTTGCCATGGAGACTGCAGTCCCTCTCCGGCTGACAGAACGACTCACACTTTTCTCTCTCTCTCTCAGTCTTTCACGTTTTCACTCGGGCCATATGTGTTCGAATGGAACGGCTCAGCACCTTATAACAAGGCTAAGCTTCTACCGTGAGTACGACAATGGAACAGACTGCTCTGCAACGTCCTCTTCTCCTACGTGGAGGTCATTAGGAGCAACTGAGAGACGGACAGCGTCTCTGTCTGTTGGTCGTCCAGGTTATCTGCTCCAGTCCACAGTGGGCATGCTCCGTTTTTTTTTGTTGTTGTTTTTGGCGTCTTTTTGGAAGAAGAATCGACGATGGGAGTAATTGTCGGATGGATTCTCGCTCAGCAAAACATGCTGGGACATGCTGACCTTCCACACACATACATACACACTAACACAAAAACACACAGCTGGTGTGTGCCTTGCCTCAGGATGCATACTGACAGCCAGTTTCACACCAGGTTGCCAGGGTCTGTTTGCCGGGAACAGGCCGACATTAGCCCATTCCTGTTCATACAGAGGCAGTGAGAAACAAACAAACTGCTTTTCTCCTTGCTTTCATCCTTTATGGAGGAGAAAAATGGACAATTTTTGTTTTCGAGTGTTTAAAAGGACTTCCTCCCCTATCTGTCCTTTGATTCTGAGATAGAGGGACTCTCTGCAGTGTGAGAGAGAGAGGAGAGGTCTTCATCCCTCCTAAAGGTTCTTCTTTTCTTCAGGTTCACTGGTTTCTCCGAGAAACAATGCTTGGTTCGAGAAGCAGGTGGAGTCAATATTTAGCTTACACACCATTGTCTTCGTATGAAAAAACTGGACGACACGCACCAACATAGTGGACAGGGCCACCTAAAACATGCTGGATGCCAATTGGTCTTTTTAGACGAACGTAGATGTGTTCATTTGGTTGCAACAGCGAGCACAATGACGCCACGATGATGAGGGAATGACGTGGCGACGTGAGCAAAAGGTCTGTCCCAAAGCAAAGAGGTTCTCTGAAGCACGTCTGTTAATCTGCAGCACAAAAAAGAAAAGCTTTCTGATTGGATGTCTTACACCTCGACCTGCAATGGAGGAAAATGTCTGAAATTGCACACGATGGTGAAAATCTTCACAGTCGGAATCCAGTAGACATCAACGACGATGGAAAAAATGGGGAATCTGTAGAGAGAGAGAGGAGACAAACGTGTTATTTTGATGGGGTCATACTCTACATTTGACAAGAACTTAGTTTTCCATGAAAGACATGATTAAATGACCCATGAAAGTTGGAACGTGGTGCGTTTTTCCCTATTAAGGACTGAAAACCGTCGTCGCCGACAGGACAAATCACATTTCTACGACCAGATCTCGTAAACAAGGGAGAAGCAGACGCGTTTTCGCCAAAATGCTTCCATTTCACTCACACGCACACACGCACACACACATGACCCATGGTCCAGGAAAGAATAACAAGTCTGCGAGATCAAATCCAGACGCTCACTCCTTCAACCTGGCCATTTGTTCTTCCTCTTTTTCTGTCGTCCTCAAGGAAAAACAGATGGAGTGAGACGGGTTGCATGCTAGCACCTGTTCAGCGGCCGACGTGGGGTGAAGGCATGACCCAGGCAGCAGCAGGGTGCATGTCCTCACTGTCCGCACACTCTCGGATCGCGCTGTAACGTCAGTAACAGCTGGGTAACTGTACTCCTCTGCCACAGAAAGGGCCAGAACATACTTTGCCATGATCTGTACTCTCAGCCACTGTCAATGGGGGTAGCCTTAAGGGTATGTTTTCACTCCTTACCCCCCATTCCCTCAAACCATTATGTTCTACTTAAGTTATAAAAGGTACAAAGGTTCAGGATACATTTACCTAACCCTCGCTGTTATGTAACTCTCGCTTAGCAATCGATTTAGCGTTCAATATTCGACAGGATATTAACATCACAGGGTAAGATTTATGTTTTCTCTCTTCAGCTGATGCTCTCATCAGCTGACTCGCTAATGCTCTATTGGGTTTATGACTGCAGTATCTGTAGTAGTGTTTTCCCCCTCTCTGTTTTCTGTGGTTGGGGGTATTGAAAGCAGTAGTCTCTCCTATAGTCTCTCTGCCTCTTTCTCTCTCTCTCACTTTGGCATTTTTACAAATAACTTCCCATTAAAGCTGAGGATAGCCATGCAGCCTTTTGGCAATCAGCATACAGGCTAATCGGTGCCTGTTAAGAAAGACAAAAGGGGAGGCTAGACCCAAGCGGCTCATCCAGCCATCCATCCATCCATTCATCACTTCAATGACCCACTCATTGTCCAGTTTGGTATGCGGGAGCCGGCAGGGTGGAGCTTCTCCAGAGGTTGCGCCGGACACAAAGCACTCCCTGAAGCATGAGTTCTGCTTTAAGGCAGCATGGAGCTGCTAGTCAATGGTGCAGGTCTTGGATTAATGACCTCAGCTGCATGCCTGGCATACATTCACTCATGCATAGTAGATCACAGACAAACAGGTACGGCCATTTTCCCCTGTGCAAATTAACCCTTAAAGTTTTTTATAACCCTAAAAAGAGTCACCTTCAGTTTTCTGGGCATAATCTGCATTTTCCCCCCCAAATTTTTCTTTTTGCAAAACAAGTATCAACTTTTTTCACCAATTTTAAACCTTAGAACGACTCTGCCTCTTACAAAGACAAATGTGCCATTGACTGAACTTTTCCACAGAATCTCTTTCAGCCAGCTTTGTGTTTCATGGCCCTGGCCACAGTTGGGTTAAACGCAATTAGGAAGTAATCATGTGACGGCAGTCTTCTCTAATACGTGTCTTGGAAATGTGGTAACAGTATTTGCTAATGATATTTGGAATTCATTTATTTGCAGACGGTGTGTCATACGCTGATAAGGGGAAGCAGCAGAGGGAGTTGATTGGTTCAAACATTCAGCTGCACATCATGGGGCCGCCGTCACATGTGCTGAGGATATGAGGCTTTTGGCCCCCAGCAGTAGGTCAACACAGCTAATTACACCGAGTGCAGAGTGGGTCGCGCTTATTTTGAGTAAACTGCTTTTGAGAAGTCGACCAACAAGATTTCTGGGTTTTTGGCTTTCCATGAAATGCTTTCTCAACGAAAGGAGAAAGAAAAGTGGCGAAAGAAGTATGTGTTTGCAGTATAAACATAAAGCAGTGTTAACATACCAATAAAAAGCTTCTGATTATATAAAGTACCTTCATTTCTTTAAGCTTAGATGTATGGAGGGTTACGCTTTGATTATTCTTATTCCATAAAAGTAAATAGACCTAAATACATAAAGATTCTTAAATCTTGAATCTTGAATATCACAGCTCAAAAAGACAGCTGCCCTTCATCGTTTGAACATTTTATGACAAAGGGATGGATAGAAATGCTCCAACATAATTAATAATTCAGAAAACAGCCTTCTTACATTAACATACAGTTTTGCTTCTCCTATACTATAACCATGTGTGTGTGTGTGTGTGTGTGTGTTTATGAATTATGCACTGTCTTCCGCAGCAGGGAATGGAGGATGCCTGTAGCCAAACAAGTTCCCATGGGAGAGAGATAGTGCAAGGAAGTGTGAGAAAAGGGGCAAAAAGCGCAAGAGAGAAAGCTTTGTTTATCCTCCCTCCTCCAGTCCTCTCCCTCTCATCCTCCTTTCCTCCTCTTCCCCCCTCTCTTTCTCCTCCCACTCTTCTGGCCAGCGGTGAGCCATCTCATTGTTACAAAGAAAAAGGGGGGGCCGGTGGGGGGTCGGGGGCTGGGCAGCTGCTAAGAACACTTCATGGCCATTTAAATGCATAGGAATGTACCAGTGGACAAAAGTAAAGGACCTCCACTTTGAAATTAACTGCCCGCTCGAGGTGGGCGGCATTCCAGACACACACACACACACACACACACACATACACTAACAGGCTTGGTCACCAAGCCTATAAGAAACAAAGATGAATGTTCAATCTTCAGGGGGGTCAGGAATGGAGTAATCTCACTTGGCAGCTTCACACTCCTTTTTAAAACCTCTCCTTTTTTAGTTTTGCAAAAAAAAAGCTTCCTCGCTCAATCATGCCACTCTGTGATTCCATATTCATATATACTGAGGTAGTCAATGAAGCCATTTGGACTTTGTTTCTGCGTTTTGATGTCACACAATGGCAAAAATTCACTGAAATAACTAATACTGGCTGCTGAGTGGTGCAGCTGTCTCAGCACAGGCTCCATAACTGGGAGATTATGTGTTTGATCCCTGGGAAGGCCAATCCAAGACCATAAATGGGGAAAGTATGGCCCCCCCATCACTGCAATGCTATCCAGCATGGGATGGTGGGTGGGAATGGCTAAATACGTGTGACACCATGCTTTTCATTACGACCACCAATAACTGCCACATCTAAGGGTTAGCAAAGCTGAGTCAGTCCCACAGCCTTTGATCACTCCAGTGTGATGCAGTCTAGTGAAGTCACAGCAGGTTTGTTTGGTCTACTGGCCTTACAGCTCCCCAGGCATTCGAGTCCGCCTCAGTAGTGTATGACTCGTCCCCTGTGTTACAACCACATGGGCCACTCGGAAAGGCTGCAATTGCGAAGGCACAATAGAAAAAAAAAGATGCAAGGATTGTTTAGCCCTTTAAACTCCAGGCCATATTGTTGATCTAATTACTCCCTTTATCCACTTCTCTCTCTCTTACTCTGCTCTGCCTCCTTCTTATTCCCGCTCGGCCTCTTCCCTCCTCTCTCCACCCATAGATAAAATTTGCCCCTCAGGGACAATAAAAGTCTTCTATTCTGTTTCAATTACACTTGGTGCTACGCCCCACGCCGTATAACTCAACTAGACGTCTCGGGAGACATCTCTCACAAAACACACACACACACACACACACAAACACACACACACACACACACACACACACACACACACACACACACACACACACACACACAAACGCATGTCACTCAATCTACATTTTCCCCAGCAAAAATGTACAGTAAGTGGCTCAAGCACACAAGCATTCATGTTTTGCTGAGTGTCAGTCTGAGATTAATCTTGGGTTCTACGACTTCTTTCAAGCTCCAAGACGCTTTCGAAATCATGCCCCTCTCTCTCTGAGTCTCTGTCCTTGTTTCCCTCCATCTCAGCCATGCTGTCGGCTCTCAAAGCTGGAGGGAGATCAGATACAGCGCAGTCGCTGTATCAGCCAGCCTGTACAGTCCCAGACACACAAAGGGAACACAGACACACACACAGTAGCCTGCATCACTGGGCATAGCACCACCACTGAGGAATATATGCTGGCAGGCTGGATCTCTATTTCTACTACAACCCTGCGATAACTGAAGCGCTAAGCTCAGTCGCTGAGTACTGTAGCATCGTGTGTCCTTAAATCACATCTATCATGGATAGATCTGAATCCATGGAGGTGATTATTCGCTCAAGAAACAGCCTCATTTGTAGCAGTTATATACAGAAATAATGCAATAAGGATAAGCTATATTCACTGCGCTAGGGGTGGGCAATTTTATTATTATCATGATAAATTATGTTACGATAAGGTTTTCAGAGAATATCGCAGGTATTGTCAAATAAGAAAATACAACAGTACTGGATACATTTGAAAAAATGGCAAGTGTTTAGATCTCATCAATATTCTAAGCTGATTTCTGATGTTTTTATTGTCTTCCTGAACAGGAGAATGCTATGAGTTGCCTGGCTACTGTGCTAAAATGGAATTTGTTTTACTTCACAGTAATCACAATGGAACATTTATTGTAGAAATGATTCTAATTTTCTAAAATTCCTGCCGAGAAAAATAAAGTCACGACTGGTATATGGATCAGCATTAGCATTAGCATAAGACAATCACTGAATTGGCCCACACTGGTGCATCATCAGTACTTTTCCCCTCGCCTGTAAAGTTATTTTCTGGGGGCTATAAACAGAAAGAAATTGTGGTGATAGTGCTTCATTTGATCCTTTCCGATGAAACACTGCAAATTGTGAACATGTTTTGAAGTATCACAATGTTGTATCTTGGCCAGATTGCCTAGCCCTAGTACTAACATCGAAGGTTATCTGAAAGCACCGAACAAACCTCAACCAATGACTGGAACTAAATAGGTTAAAGAGACATCAAGGTGAAAGGGCAGAGGAGCAAAATGAATGTGTAAACTGTACATTCTGGTTGTTATTCTAAGCATGCGGCGCCTTCTCCCTGAATCATGGTGCAATCTAATTACACTATCAATACTCAATTTACTCCTGATTTAATAAGGATCTCCGTCCTTGTACACAGAAGCCGAAAGGAGATCAAGGAATAGATGTGATTCTTGTAATATCACGCAGAACATAAAGAATGATCAGTGCTAAACTCTAGGCTTACATTTCTCATTTCATCTTGGAACTCTTCCAGGCAATAAGAAAAGCAGAAAACACCTTTTGTAGTGAAATCCAAGACCATCAGTACTGTGGCTGCCACCAGCATGTTTTATGAGCACAGGGTTTTACGCAGGTATGCAATTTATTCAGACAGAAGCTAAAAATTAAGCCTTAAAAACAATCCATTATGAGATATTATCTTAGCAGGTCTGTGGCCTTAATTGGCACTTGCTTGACACGACTCATTAAATCTTTCTCCTGGAATTCCCACATTTTAGAGAGCAATTCTTTCAAGACTGTTTCTCCTCATTCATAAAAGCCCTACATGAGTTGCTGAGTGGCACTGTGATTTTCATGCTAACCTGCTTATAAATTAGATGTAAATCCATCAAACTGCTCATGAAAATAGCCTTTAAATCCATCAAACTGCTCACGAAAATAGATAATAAAGACTGTTTAATTCAATTTCTGATGGACGTTTTTACTTTTACGTGGAGAACTGCTAGTCAAGGCACTCTTAGGCTAAAATACATACCTCACAGGATGAAGAAAAGTCAAGGGAGAGCCAAGGCATGCAGTTGTCAGGCTGGGAGGTGCTTCCAGGTACTGACGAAGGCAGTGGGGATTAGGGAATAGGGTACAGTGGTTATGCTGTTCCAGGCATCCAATGTAGGATCGTAGCAGTCTAGTGTTTTGCAACGCTGTGTTCCAAAATAGCCGCCAACTACATACAGTTTGTTCCCCGAGGCTACCGCCTGGCAGCTCATTCGCTTAGCCGTAACATCGCCTACTTTAGTCCACTGGTAAGTCTCGCTGCTGAACTTGTAGGCGGAACAGGCGGAGAACTCAGTGTCGCCGCCCATTACGAAGATCTGGTTCCCTAGAACAGCAGCTGCAGTGTAGCGCCATGGCTGTGGGCAAGATGCTGGGACAGTCCAGTGGTTCTCCACGGGATCATAGCACTGGACCTTGGGCAGCTTGTCGTGGGCCACACTTGTTCCTCCAAAGGCAAACAGCTTGAGCTTGACACTGACAACCGCTGCATTGCTGACGCCCTCACGTAGCGGTGCCACCATGCTCCACTTGTTGGCAACTGGATCATACTGCTCAACCTGCTTCAAGGAGACAGATGGTGAAGCTGGAAGGCAACCAGTTGCAGCTGTGTGACCTCCAACAACATACAGACAGTGACGTAGTTCAGCTGAGCCATGACCAAATCGAGCTATGAGCATCGGCGCCGCTTTGGACCATTCTTCGTGCAAGGTATCATACACCCAAACGTCCTTGGACACCCCATTCTCTGAGCCCCGGCCACCAGTCACATAGACTTTGCACCCAATAGCACATGCACTGAACTCCTTGCGTGGACTTGGAATATCTGCTTTGGGGATGATCTCCTTGGCCTTCTGGTCCACCAAGTAGAGCTTGTCACACATGAAGGTAGGACCGCCTAACAGGAAAAGGGCATGGCTGGTCTTGCGTGGCCTGGCGCAAGGACTGTTGACCACACCGTCGTTCTGTAGAATGCGTAGCTTGCAACGGATGGCCTCATCCACCAGCTCCTTGCTCTTGGCCTGAGTGTTGATGAGCTCCTCTGTGGAGACGTTCTCCATAAGGAAGATTGCAGGCAGGAGGGCGAGGCGTACGGTGCGCAAAAGCTCAGGCAAGTGGCAGTGTCGTCGTTCCAGGTCATAGTTCACCCAGTTCAGTGCTGACTCATAAACCAGCCTCTCGTCCTCTGTCTCAAGCTCCTCGTGTGAGAGCAGCTGGACCAGCATGTCCTTGGGCAGCTGCAGGAACTCCTCTGTCTTGCAGATGGCAGGGAAGTTGCTAAGACACATGCTCCAGGAGAGCTGTGACAGCTGGGTACACTGGTGGGCGTCAGACAGGAGGAGCATGCCCAGGCAGTTGGATGGGTGAAGATTCTTCTCCAGGAACTCAGCGCAAGCGTCACGGATGTCCTGGAATTCTAGCATGTCTCCTGCTTCCAGCAGAGACTCAGCATTCTCCTCGTTGATGACCACGCGGGATGAGTAAGCATAATCCAACAGAAGCTCTAACACCTGGAGGACACAGGGTGATTACGATTAGTCTCATGAACATTCATCAACTGATAATGTACTTCACTGGTTTACATCAGGAGCCTCGGCTCTTAGATCTAAAAGTATATGTAACACATGCGTAACTGATACTAAAATCTGGAATGGCATCCCCAGTACCTCAGGATGAATTGACTCCCTGAAGTCCACCTCCTTGGCTTGACTTTCTCTCAGCCCACCACTGAACATCGCCTCAAAATACCGACTACAGGCAGCGAGCACGGCCCGGTGGCACGGAAACGAACGGCTGCCCGCATGGAGCAAGACATCAGTGAAGAGCCTCTGCTGCCGGAGGGCATTTAGGTGCATTAGGACGCTGTCAGCATACGAAGACTTGTGGAACAGGTAGATGTTCATGGAGCCCGTGCTGGCCCGCGACTTGCGGTTCTCGTGGACACAGACAGACATTTTCATTGAATCCTACAAAAGGAGTAAGAACAAATTAATTTGGAACTCAAGAGCAGATGACTTGTTTATATATCAGATGTTCATTTGTTTGATGAGTAAGCAAGAACAGTAGCACAGCCTTGTTAGTAATCATTGAACAAGGCACATTTAGAACAATCCAACCAAAAGCAAACAACACAACTCTCAGTTTTGCTGCTTCTTTCTTCTGTGATCTGAAAACCAATCCGGGTTTGTAGATACTTAGAAGATAGGTGTAGGGTTAGTCTCTAACTCAATTGATTGATATCAGCAAAGTCCACAGAGAGCGGAGCCAGACCAAGGAAAGATGACAGAACATGATGTCATTCTGCAAACACACACACATACACACACACATACACACACACAAAACCCACTGGATCTGTCTCTGATGTCTAGCCGACTGGAATGTGAGCGAGTTTAATCATTACCAGGTGTTCTAAGGCGGATGGAAAGGGAGGGGAAAAGGCAAAAAAAGAAGGAAAGAACTTTTCAAAGTAAACACCGCAACCACTCTGCACAGTCAAGGCAAAACCAACAAAGAGATGAGCGCTGGGCGCAACGTCAACGTTAAGTGTGTCAGTGTCACCGGCTACCATCTGCTTGCCTACATAGTGTGCATTCAAATCCAATCAGTCGTAATTTCCATGTAACCAATACGCGTCCCTTGGTCCCTGCTGGATGTCAACGTCCCTGCGGGGTGGATTTAATTGGGTTTCCCCTAATGCTGCGCAGACCCAAATGTAGTTCATACCCGAAATAAACGCATTACAGCAAGCAAAGGTGATGTGTGGCACCTGATGCCATCGGTTAATTCTTTTAAATTGATTACAATAAGAGAGTTCAGATCACGGTGTCAGCATACTACCAGCCATTCTCCTACACTGTTCAGTGTGTACAAATATCATACACAGATCAACCACTACTATATACATACACATATAAACATATATGTTCATATACATATATATACACATATATATACACACAAGAAGTGCGGATTAGTATTTAAATATGTAAACATACATTACAGTAGTGTTTATACATTTACAAATACATACAGTACATATAGTAAATTCACTATAATACATACCTATATATGCACACACTAGACTACTATTTTAGAGTAACACAACCTATACTGTAACCAATATGTTGTCTTAGCAAAAAAAAACATGCTTTGGAAGCTGTATTCATTTATTTGTGATCAAAACAACAACTACAACATCAATAATAACAATAACAACAACAATAATAATAATAATAACAATAACAATAATAATAATAATAATAATAATAATAATAAAAATATTAATAATAATAATAATAATAATAATAATAATAATAATAATAATAATAATAATAATAGTAGTAGTAGAGATTAATGCATGCTGACACTGTCACTATCAACTTTTTATGTTTCTCATACATCCCTTCATCAAACTGGAACAAACCCGAGCAGGTCATGCAGGTTCTCAACTTCGCCCAGTGACGCGCCACTGGAAACGGGTAGCCGCTTCTGAGAAACATCTTTACAGACGTGGTGGAGCTTAATGGAGTTGTGGTGTGGAGTGGGTACCTCTTTATGAGAAAGCAGGAGTTCAGATCTGTCTTCTTCAGTGATGGAACATGCCAGAGTAAAGAGAGAGGCACGGTGAGCCGATCAGTCCCGTTTCCAGCGAGCCGCTCCGTCCAGGCTTTAACAAGCAAAAACAAAGTTTCGGAGCGCGCCCTGCGCCAAGCTCGTGCTCTCGTGCACCCTCTCCTCGTGCCAGTCGCTCGCGCAAGTGTGTGTTGGCCCCGACTGAAGGGGTGTGTGTTAAATGATGTGGAGAAGCAGGAGAAGGGGCGGGGAGGAGGTGGGAGGGAAGCTCAGTAACGAAGAAGAACGAGGAACCAGTGGAGATGCAGCAGCCAGTGGAAATCCCGAGCTGTTCCCCGGTCAGGAATGTCCTTGTTTGGGTTTGGATGGGTCTGTATACTCAATTTTAAGCGAATAATTGAATAAAATGTTAACATCTTTCACGAATCGATTAGTTGTCAGATTGGAGAACGATCAAACGAATCTACTGAGAACCAGAGCCTGATGGACACACCTACTTTTTTGCATTTTTAAAGTCATTGTTCATCTTTTTTTTCAATAAAATATAGCAAAAACTGGTTTGTCCTATAGGTCCGATAAGTCCATTTTATTGTTTTATTTATTAAAATTCCGATTACTCAATTAGTCGACCAAATATTCGATAGATTATCGAATCAGTAATATAATCGACCCTGTGGAATTGACGCAAACAATGAAGGTGGAAAGGATACAGTCCAAAAAAGGTTCTAGCCTTCACTGTTTTCCAGCTTCATAAATGAAACTAATGGGTGTTTATTATTATATTATGTTATATTATATTAGATTAGATTATATATTGTGCAGTAAAATAATGTATGCAATCGCTGTAGATCTATACATCAAAATCCTCAGAATGGAATTAAGTTTGTTCATAAAAGTGAACCTCAACTGAACTGGTAAGAACACATTCAATGTGTTTGATCATTTGCAGATCCATAAACTGATATTTTGACTGATATTTCCTAATAGTAGACCGGTAACTCTACACGGTGTAATATGTTTCCCCATTATAAACATTTGACATGCCGTATAATAAACATACATTGTATGCAGTGCAGTTAGAAAATGATTCACAGAGTAATGCCGCCCCCTGTTGGACACTAAGTTTAAAAAGCCCCATTTTTGTTCTTACAGTAAAGCTATATTGCACACAATATGCTGTTTTATAAACAACACACAATCTAACAAAATTAAAATTTTGATTATTTGATCATTACTATCATAAAGATATGGGGTCTGTGCTGGACTAGTGGGTTGGGTTGGATACTTGCCTCTGGTCATGGGTGCGATATCTTCAGCACCACCACCACTGTGTCCCTGAGCAAGACTCAACCCCAAGTTACTCCAAGGAGACTGTCCCCTGTAGTTAAGGAATTGAAGTCTTTGGATAAAAGCATTTGCTAAATGCCATAAATGTAAAGATATAAGGCTGAAGTACTCAAGTCTGGGCTATGTTCAAATTAGAGGTAATGCTGCAATTTATAAAAGACTTACTCCATGGCCACCATCCCCACAATTTGAAGTAGGGAAAAATAATTGACCCTTAGGGGCACCTTAATTCCTCCTAGATAGATTCAACACAAATGCATAAAAAGTAGTGGTGGGACGTTATCGGCGTTAATGTGTTGCGTTAACGTGAGACTCTTATCGGGCGATAAAAAAAATATCGCCGTTAATCTATTCACAAAGTTGGGTAAATAACTGCCAACGGTACATACTTTAATCTGTATTACACACACTAGAAGCTGTTTTATAAATAACACAATAAAAAAAGTAACAAAAAATCAAACTGTAGTTTACTTTTACTTGTTTTTGTGCTAAAATAAAGTTATAGACCTCAAGTACATCACATCTGGGTTGTATCCAAATTCAAGGTAGTGCTATTCATAAGGAAGTTTTTTGGATATAAAAAAAAATATTTGGCAATAAAAATCTGAATGGATAAGTGGTAAAAAGCTGTGGTGTGTAAAAACACTTAACCCTTTAGAGTGAATGGGAAAAAATCATTAAAACCTCTTGCGCCCCCTTGTGCCAACATAACATCTCTGCTCTTTTAAGGCATGAACTCCACAACACCTCTGAAGTTAGCAGCAGGTCCTATAAGTTGTGAGGTGGGGTCACTATGGATTGGACAAGTTTGCCCTGCACGCAGAATTAGACTGAGATTTTGGGGAATTCGCAAGCCAGGTCAACACATTGTTCTTCTTCGTCATGATTCTTAAGATGTTCCCGAACAATTTTTGCAGTGATTCAGGGTGTATTGTCCTTTTGAAAGAGGCTTCTGCCATTAAAGAAAACCCTGAAGAGGCAGAACATTCACATTCTGGAGACCTTGGGTGAATTGAAAGACCAGTTTTTGTTTTGCCCACCTCCCCGTTCTGATGCTGCACTTGGTGCATGGGTTTCAGAGCAGCGAAATGGGTCTCAGAACAGCTAAATTGCAATATGATACTACAGCACCAGAGCACTGTTAGATGACTAGCTCACGAGGGACACGGGCTCTGTTTTTATTATATGATTTGGTGGTCTGTAATATAATTGATGGTTTTAAATCTACTTGGTGAAAATGGGATGTTGGACTCATTTGGGGTTTTCCTGTGGTAAGAAAAAAGTAGTGCAAACCTTCATTCAGTATTCTAGATGTGGTTATATTTAAATGTTCCCATCTGGTTGCTTAGAGGACAAGATATAGAAAATCTGTTCTATAAAGGATGATGCCAGATGGCACCATCGACTTCAAACAGCTACAGAAGGCTGCTACTAAAGGTATTCCAAGTGTGTGTTTTGATCATTACTGTATTTAATTTGTTAATAATGAAACTAGGCATGTGAATTATACAGTATCTCACATAAGTGAGTACACTCCTGACCCCCTTTGTAAATATTTCATGATATCTTTTCATGGGACAACACTGAAGGTATGACACTTTGATACAATGTAAAGTAGTCAGTATACAGCTGATCAGTATACAACGGTGTAAATTTGCTGTCCCTTCAAAATAACTAAACACACAGCCATCAATGTCTAAACTGTTGGCAACAAAAGTGAGTAAAGCCCTATTGTGGCCAATTAGCCATTTTCCCTGGCTGGTGTCATTTGACTGGTTAGTTAAGGTTTCAGGTGTGAATGGGAAGCAGGTGTGTTAAACTTGCTGTTATTTCCCTCACACTGGTCACTAGAAGTTAGTGTTGTTTTTGGCAGCCTGTCTTAATTTTAGTTTCAGTCTAGTCTTTACATCAAGCTGTGATTTTAGTTTTTATTAGTCTTTATTAGTCTTTAGTTTTTATTAGTCTTTATTAGTCTTTTATTATATAAAACACATTTAAGTCTCGTTCTTATTCGTCAAAAATATTGCAAGATATATTTCCTTATAGTTATCGTCACATGACCTGCATTTTTGTTGCTTCTTTTCTCGTGTTCGTCACCTGATAAAAGTTCGTTGACGACGATATTTAGTCATAATTTTCGTTGACGAAAGCAACACGACCAGAAGTTAAGCATTGCACCTGGCAAAGAAATCTCTGAGGATAAGGACGGCCTGGGCTATAAGAAGATGGCCAGCACCCTGAAACTGGGCTGCAGCACAATGGCCAAGACCATACAGTGGTTAAACAAGTTGCCCAAAGAAGTTGAGGTTGTCTTTTGAAAATGTATGAGTGCTGCCAGAATTGCTGCAGAGACTGAATGGGTGGGGGGGTGAGGGTCAGACTGTCAATGCTCAGACCATACACCCATGGTTCGAATTACAGGGGGTACTGGGGGATACTGTACCCCCCGATCAAGACCCAGATCCCCCACAATAGAGACAAAAATAGCAGTTTGGGGATGTCCTTAACAGTGTTATGAAGGCAGTACCCCCCTCAATTATGAAGGGGTTGATCACACTCTGCATACACCGCACACTGCATCAAATTGCTCTGCATGGTTGTCGTCCCAGAAGGAGGCCGAAGAGGTTGTTGCACAAGAAAGTCTGCAAACAGTCTGCTGAAGACATGCAGACTAAAGACAAGAGTTACTGGAACCATGTCCTGTGGTCTGAGGAGACCAAGATAAACTTTGGTTCAGATGGTGTCAAGCGACTGCATCTTTTTTTCTGGTTTTATACACTATGGATCACATTTGATTTAAAATGAAAAATAACTTTATAATAATATTAATAATTTAATATACTGTGCATTGGATATATTCAACCATTTTTACAGTATTTTACAATTGCAACAATTAAAATAGTAATTTTACTATATGTGCCTGTGTGCGCTCCGTTTTATCCCATTAAAAACTGAATCAGGAGTGATTGGATTCACAATTGAGGCATTAGTTCATAAAAGCACAGACTGCAATAGTTCATAAAAGAATAGCAACCTGTTCATATTACACACACACACTGCTCTAAATTGTACAAACAGAGAACAGAAAAAAGGGAAAAGTGGTCACTCTGCTTGTGTCTCAGCAGCACTGGCTCACGGTTCAGTCCTCCTCAGCCAAAGCCATCTGGAGGCCTTTTCTACAGATTCCATGGCAAACTTGATGGCTCTCCATCCCTCTTCGATGGGCTCGTAGTGTGCTTTCCAGCATGCCCCCTGCATAGCTCTATCAGTTCCTGGTACTTGGCCTGTTTTCGTTCTTTCGCCTCCTCCAAGCAGTCCTCCGGGTAACTGTGGAAAGAGGCAGAAAAAAGCACCTGGCCTCATCTGGCCTCAGCTTGGTTGCCATGATATGGTCTGGGAACCTAAGCTGTCTGCCAAGATCAGCTCCAGCTCCCAGTCTGATGCACTGGTCTGGATTGTACTTGGCATTGCTCTCCTGCCCAGACAAAAGTAATGCTGGTGGCCTCACGGATGCAGCAAGTGTAAATGTCCTGCAGGCCTGGCAGGGCGTGGCAGTTTCCATACCAGATTGTGATAGTTTGTCAGGACGCTGTAGTTGGTGCCTCTGTAGAAAGTGGTGAGAATGGGTTTCCGGAGGGACACCTTTTTCAGTCATCACAGAAAGTGCAGGTGCTGTTGGGCTCTTTTGGTCAGTGTTGCTGGTCCTGGAGAGGTCATCTGTGATGTTAACATGGGACCGTCTATATTGAGTGGAAGGTGGTCAGCCTGGCTTTTTCTAACTATCAGCTCTTTTGTCTTGTCAACATTAAGAGACAGATTGTTGTTCTTGCAAGCCAGCCGTCGCATAACCTCTTTGTATGCCATGTCGTTTTTGTCCATGATGAGTCCCACAACTGTGGTGTCATCTACGAACTTGATTGTTTGTGTTGGAGCTGTAGACAGGGACAGTTGTCTGGGAGGGGGTGGTGTTCCGGACTGGCTCTTTGTTCTGGGCCTCAAACCTGGCATAGAAGGAGTGCATCTGGGTGAGAAGCGTCAGCAGGGACGTCACTAGGATGGAAAGACAAGGGGGGCTTAGCCCCCAGAGGTGTAGGAAGGACTTAACGTGTAGAGGGCTGAAATCTTTTCACCAAATTGTTCTGTTGAACTGAGTATAAAACAGCGCTACCAGAGAAATATTACTAAATGGGCTCCGGTTGCTACTCGCTAACAAGCGGCATTGTGTCGCTTCCCCTGGGTCCTAATGTCCGCCTCTCTACCTACAGCAGCTTCAACAGCCAGCATTTTAATTCAATAATGATATCTAGACTTATTATTTTTAATTTCAGTTCATAATCTTGTTTCTATTTGAAAAGTGCGTATCTGTGCTCAGTGATATCTTGTAAAAAATGTTTGGATATATAATTTAATAATGACTAAAGTAGAATAATCACTATATATTTAGGGTGGCTTGGGTTCATTTTGTGGGGCTTCAGATCCCCCAAAATAGACCTAACAATGACCATGAGCTTCGGTCCTGTAGTAGATGATGGCTTGGGTGCCCTGCCACACACGTCTCCCAAGCAGGTGAAATGGTAATTGACTTTTGTGGACGACTTCTGTAACTCATGGCTTCTGGTTTACAGCGTGGCTTCCCATAGTATAATATGTTATGACCTAATCTTAAATATTACCCACGAATTAGCTCATTCCTTATTTATCTCATTCATCTGTTTAACTCTGTGACAGCTAGAAATAACAAATAATATGAAACAATTAGTAATATCCTGAAAGTGACCGAGCAAGGAAACTGAATGAATCCAACAGTGGCACAAATACTGAAACAAGGAAATAGGACAAAGTTTCTGAATAAATCTACACTGTCAGCTGAAGCTCAGACCACTTCCTGCTCCCTACATAGTACACTACATAGTGCACGGGGAGGGACAGAGTCACTGTCACTTATGCCACACTAGTCTAAATTCTTATTTCTCTTTTAGCCAGTTGCTAAGACAGACTAGCGGATCTGAACCGCTCAGAGAGGGGTCGGCCGAGTCATGAGTGAATCCATCGGTTAACTTTCGCCACAGTCGGATCTAATCCGGCAGGTTTAATTTAACGCTACCCGAATCACCAGTACATGATAGATTACAGGAGTTAACTTCCTTTCTAACAGAAAATATGAATCAATCGAGTCATAGCACTTCCCGATCTCGACCTTAGCCTAATGAGTGAATCTACCGGCGTACAGGCTACACCGC
>JBBPDB010000083.1:11801299-11811770 GCA_037974465.1 Brachypetersius altus
ATTGGTACCGAGAACCGTGGATTTTCACTGGTATCGGTACCGAATACTGAAATTTTGGTACCGTGACAACCCTAGTCCCAATATGAATGCGGTTTTTACACAGAAAAGTTCAGATACGGCCTAAATTGGCTAACTGGGCTGGCAAGTGAAGTGTTTGCAGGTTGATCATTTTTAATAAACCACAACGAGCAGTGACGCATCTTTCTTTTCATAACTGAACTGAGTTTTAGTGTCTTAAAGGCTGTTCATGAGCCTGCCATCGCTGTTTGTTCCTCTGTGTCTTTTTACGTTCCTTATCCCGCAGAGGAAGAACATCACGAAGATTGTGTGTTAAGGCGTCTCGCCCCTCCACTCACTCTTCCCTCACACATTATGGAGGTGACTCAACCACAAAAAGTGAATCTTTAAATAATTAATACTTGGCCCCTGATCATCTGCAATAAACCAGATATATTAACGAATATAGAGTTGGAACCATGCCAACACTGAAGTGGCACTAAATTTCTGCTATAAAAAGAACAACAATACAATCAAAGCTTACAAAGAGCTCAGAGCTTAGACTGAAATGCCCCTCCCTGCCCCATACCATGGACAGAGTAGTTATTATCAATCCTGTTGGTGCACCCCCCACCTAAAAGAAAACCTTCAAGAAACATTTTCTGAGACCATGCACTCTAATACACCTTAGACATTAACTCTAATACCCCGGCGCTGCCTGTGTACCACCAGGCATCTAAGAAAAACACAGAAAAGCACTCACACCTCTGTGCAGGAGTGCGAGAGAGCTGTCAGGGATTAGAGCGTTTATACACACTCGTCTCAGCAGGAGTGTGTCCGAGTCGCTCACCCAGAAGAGCTGCCCTGTCCGGCACCTGCTGCCTCTCTGCTCTCTCACACACACACTTGAACAAGATCAAAGTAACACTGAATTCCTCACAGAGCTGCTCCACGGTCGTCCGTCCAGCAGCTGCCCGCCGTGAGGAGCTACAGTGGAAGCTCGGTCATGTTAGGGCAGTGCACAGCAACTTGAAACACTGTCCAGTCAGAGAAACATAGTCTATACTTCACTCTTCCAGGTGAGAACAAAGTCAGAAAGCACTTCTATACTTATATTATCGCGTCCTTTTTATTCCGTACTCTACTACCACTTCTTATTTTATCCCCGTACAGAAGATGGCTAGTCCTGTAAACGGTAATATGCCACTAAGTGGCACATTCTGTCTGTCACAATGGCCATTTCAATCAAATAAACATTATAAATCATAACAGAGAACATCTGGATTGAATTAAAAGCCAATATGACTTCCACTATGACTCCTTTGGTGTATTGCTGTTAGAATGACTATCAATCACTGGAGCATTATGAAGCATAATGGAAATTGCTCCTTGGCTGCAGTGCTGCCTGCTGTAAGTAACTAAGGTGTATACAGTCAACGACTCTTTTAGGTGGACAGATGGTCACACGTGCACACACGCGCACACACACGCAGATGTGCAGACGTGGACGTGTTCAGGCATATGTGAAGACATGCAGTAAGTCACACACGTGTGTGTATGAGTACAAACACACCATTCACACTATAAAAGAAGCATTGACTACTTCCTGTGTGTAGACCATCTTTTCCCACAATCCCCAAACGGGTCCACCTGCTACAGATTATAGCACAGTTAACGCTCTGTTCCCATTAATCCATCACTGTATACACACACACACACACACACACACACACACACACACACAGTATGTGTATTACTCTGCCCATTTACTTCTACATGTAATTCTAGATGTATTATTAAACTGAAAGAACAAAAGATTTCTTATTGGTTCCTGAGACCATGATTTACAGAAGCATTTACACAGATGTTTGAAACATGAATCATTCATACCTGACATTATTATTGCTTACATAATACAAATGGGGCTATGGATACACATTACATACAGATACTTACATATATGAGATGTGTATGAGCCCATGTTCTAGGACTGTATAGAAACGAGTGTGTGTGTGTGTGTGTGTGTGTGTATTGCACTAGTAACTGGCCTTGCCTTGCTGGAAGTCGTTTCTCTTCCAGTCCAGCCCGTCAGCAGTGTGTTTACTGCGGTGGCTGAAATATGGACTCGAAGTTGTTCTGCAGCTTCCAGAACCCATTTATCAGGAAACACTGATTTGTTCCCGCAAAAAAAAACCCCACAATCAGAGTGTTTTATTTATTATTACTGTTCTTTTCCCAAACAGCCTGAGAGTGTCGCTCAGAGAGCGGAGGAGAGGAGAGCTAACAAACGCCAGAGCGAGTCGGAGGAATGATAAACAGAGAAACCCGTGCACTGAAAGATCAAAGAGCGCGAACCCATCTCTCACTCTCTCTCTCTCTCCCTTCCTCTCCTTTTCCCTCCTCTCCTCTCCGCTGCCTTTATCTCTCACTCAAGTTATTTTTTTATCCCACTTCCCTTTTTTCTCTCTCTCCCCCTGTCCTGCTCTTTTTCCACTCACTTTCTTACATGTTTTCAGTCACCTATTCTCTCTCTCTCCATCTCATTCTCTTCCCCTCACTGTCTAGTTCTCTCTCTCGGGTGGTGTGAGGTGCAGAATCGTAAACACACACACACACACACACACACACACACACACACGTTTCCTCTCAGCAGGAATCTTCTCGTTCACCTGCTGTCGTTTCTGCTTCAGTCATCCCTCCGTGTCTCCAGCTCTGATATTCACTGCCACTCCCTCATTTTGATGTACAGGTATGGTTTAGACAGCATAAAAGCACACACCCACACACACACACACCAAACTTCACAATAAACAGGCCAGCTAAAATGGTCCAAAAATGTGTTTAATTAAATATTTTGATATTAAATTACATTGAAAGTTAAAAGCACTGCTTTTTAAGGATAGGAGGTTTTGTTCTGAGAGCAAGTATTTAGACACACACACACACACACACACACACACAGAAGAATAGGGACTGGGTAATGAATGAACGAATAAATCCAGTATTAAAAGTGACCGCACAGATGCGAATGAGCTCCGTGGACTGCGTTAAAAATACATTTGGAGCAGCTTACAGTCCGACCTCCCGTCCTGCTCGAGCATTTCATCACAAAGTCAGCGGGGCTTCAGCCTATTACAGAGAACACGTTCCATAAACACCCATGTATAAACACACACACACACACACACACACGCAGCTTCATTTTTCCCCCATGGCACTAGCGAATTTGTAGCTTTAGCCATTAACTTTACTGCAGTGAGGAGAGCCGGGTTACTTTAAGCTACTCAGCAAATGCATTTTCTCCTTTTTTTCTTTCTTTCTTGCATCTTCCTCTTTTATCTAAAGATCCCTCGGGGCGCCAGAGCACATGGACTCTCTTCCCTCTCGCACGCGCACGCGCCCATGCACTTATGTATACACATACACACTCCCGTAGCCACATTATCTGGCAGCAACACCAGCCGGAGTGTAATTCACCACCTTTTTAGAAAGCAGCAGAATGTACACAGCGGCCTGTGTGCGCTAAAACGTCTGGAGCAGTTCCAGCTTTCCTCATTGTGAGTTTGCCATAAGCAGGCCAAGGCAGGCCAAAGCAGGCCCTTTGCCACCAGCAGGCCCTTTGCCACCATGCCAGCCCCTCACACACTGAGAGCTTTTTAAAGCAATGTGGAGATGCGCAGGGCCGCCACAATGCGCTGAATGCAAAAAGCTCCCAGGCAAAGCTCTTCCAGCGCAGATAAAAGAAAGCAGAAAAGCCACTTATCACACGGGGGCTATCTGCTGCCCACATCTGATGCAGGGGCTTGGGAACCGGACCTTGTTATGTCAAGGGGAGTGAGGATGTGCTGAAACTGCCAAAAACACAGGCCGAGCGAGGGAGAGCGAGGGAGAGATGACACTCTCAATGAGTTTCCTGAATGACAGGCACACTGGAGAACAGAGGAGCCAAATCTAGCCTCGGTGACGTCACCTCCGTTGTTGTTTCCAGGGCTTTTTTCCTCTGGAATGGTATACAGGAATGGAGAGACAAAGCCAAAGAGGAAAAATCACATTTGCATCGTTTTCCCCTCGTACTCCTAATTCCTCCCAAAACCAAGCGATCAGCCGGGAATCTTGGTGTTCGGTTTCTGTAGTAACGTGTCGTAAAATCTGACCAAACATGGAATTAGACCAGGGTGCCAAAACATTTGCACCTGTATGCACCAGCAAAAAAACAGTGCAGATAGTTTAGAGCGGTGAGTGTTTTTAGTGACATCCATATTACTGAATACACTAAATAAAGAACAAATAGTAAATAGTTGTTTCATGAGCTGCTGATGGAATTTGACAAATCCAATCAAGGAAACCTGTTTCTCCTTACAACCTCACAAAATATCAGCTACTTCTTACCAAAAAACCCTTTTTGCTGCTTTCTTGATTGTTTGTTTTTATTCTAATGTTAGCTTTGCCTCGGATGATTTTGACCTATTGACCTGTGTTATTTGGTACACAAGATTTTTAACCCTGATTTAGATGAGCACATGTCAGGATGGGGGTCTCTAGAATGGCCCAATTCCAACAACTATCCAGACTACCACTGATACACTCCCTAATACTGTATGATGAAGCAAAGTCTATCATGTTAGTCTCAAAAGCCACAGCTGGAGATTACTGAACAAACTGACATAGCTTGAGGTGAGTGTGTGATAATTTAGGCAAAATGCGCCACACAATACAATCAAGACACCTTAAATGGGACTAAAAACACAAATAAACTGAAATAAATCAATACATTTATCGGGCAAGGTCCAGTAAAGGGTGGCCACAGATGATCAGGCAGGATAAAACAGAAGACTTTACTACAGACTTAAAAAGTAAATTGGTTTTTAAATGTCTATTATTGGGGATGCCGTTATGAAAAAGGTAAGCTGTTCCATATGCTCAGGGCTACATTGGAAAAAGCGAGGTCACCTTCTGATGCTAGTCTAAAGATAGTCAAGGCAGGAGTCTTACTGAGAATACTGAAAAACTGCATTTGCACAATGAGTTAGTTTAAATGCCTTTCGAACAGATGGTCTGCATTTGAAGACTTTAAGGGACTCATCTGTTTGGACAGTGAGGGGAAGTTCATTCTGCCATCTGGGCACTTGTAGACAACTTTCTATGTTGTTTTTTCATGTGTCTTGAGGGTTGGAAGGCTGATCGGTACCTCTGGATTGAAAGGCTTAAGGAGGGTGGAATGAGTCATTTTGCCTTTACAGTCAAGGGTAATCAAATCTAATGCTGATGGCTACAGGAAAGCAGGTGGAGGGACGCCAGCAGTGGCATGATGTGAATTTCAGAAAACAAGTTGAGCTGCTCATGCTACATCCAAGAAATTGACAAGACTGAACCAACACCAAGAACATAAAACAGAAACAACAGCTGGTCATCCAAAGCTCCACTAGACATTTTTGAATCAAGGGGTTCTCAACGAAGATGAGGATGCCTGCACTTCCAGGGACATAAAGCTAACCTGCTTTGCTGAGATTCAGCTTTTGGTGACAGACTGCCTTCCATAATGGGATGTCCACCATTCACGCCAAGGTAAAGGTAGAAACCTGAGAACCTATAGGGTAGCACAGGATTTGTTGAACAGATAGAAAAAACATTGTGAGAATATTAGAATAGAGTGGATACAAATGGTAAATGAAAGAGGGCCCAGCGCTAAGCCTTGTGGGACTCCAGTGGAGTCTGCATGAGGATCCTTGTCATTTGTCCTGAAATGAGAGCTCCGTCTGGTAGGATGCAAAGCTGGCAACTCCAATGTTGAACAGGCTGAACAGGAGGATCTTATGGTTGACCATAAGATCAAGAACAACCCAGACTGATGATCTAGGGGCATGGGCGGGCTGGAGTCTTGGAGTCTTCTCTGGTTGGAATCTCCTCTGGTCTGTTAGGTTACAGTCTTGAAGCTGGTTCACAGCAAGAGAAGGAGATGGTAGGTGGAATGTTCAAGAACAATCAATTTTACCCTTGTTAACCAGAAAGCAGTGAATAAATGCAATAAGTGTGATTACATAATGGATGAATGTAAATCAAATAAAATAAATGCAAATAAATTTCCACAACAGTACCACGATTAGTATTTATGAAAGATGTGATGAAGGGGAGCTGTTCAAGGGAGATAATCTGGAAGATTGTGGATGGGAGACATTACAGTGTGGGACTCCTGGTGGGAATACAGGATTTCAGTAGGTATATCATTGGGGGGAAAAACAGGAGAAAAACCTGTTAGGCAGCTCGGACGAGGGCTGGGAATAAGGGCAGGGGAAGGACAGGCAAATCCTGTTAACTGTCTCCTCAAAGAAAGTGTCAGATCTTCTGGGATTACATAGATGAGTGGAGTCAGGCAGGTTAAGAATGGAAGAGAAACTGGAAAACTACTAATGGCTGCACTACTGCGCTATGTGTTGATCACTGGTTTGCACTGTGTAGACATTCAGGGAGGCGCAGAGCCATTGTGGGCTAAGGCTTGGCCTCATTGGGAGTTTGTCATTGAGAGTTTATCACTGAGAGTTGGCTGGTGGGACGTGTCTGGCTCTAATGAGGAAACTGAGGAACGCGCTGCCCAGTTTGGGACACTGGTGTGAAATCTTCTCCACAACAGATCTGGAGTCGTTTCTTGGAAGGCTTCATCAGCAGGCCCGTCACGCAGAGGCTCTGCAGACAGCTGTCCACCACCATTAGCCCTCAGCCAGCAGAGAAACACGAGCTGCCGTCTCTCGCCTTTTCAGGTGAGCGGAGACGAGAGCCCTGCAGATCTCTGGAGGGAAAAAAAAGAGCTGTTCGGCTCAGCCTCTCCTCTCTCCTCCACTCTCTCTTTTATGGGTTCTTAAAAACATTTCTGTTTTGCATTTGTGTGCTTTTCTCAGTGTGGCTGCTCTTCTATCACAAACGTTAACCTCAGTCTGTGAGAGGAGAAGGCCATCAAAAGTTTGGACACACCTTTACGTAGCTGTCAAGGCTCAGTTGATGATAACGCAACTGTGTGTTCATGCTGAGGGCATATTAGGAATCGACACTTATGCACATCAAAGAGCCCAGCTTTGTTGTGAAGAACAGCTTTTAAATAATGATTCAATAATGGGTTTTCTTATTAAAAGCCCAACCTGAATCTCCTTTGGCCTAAATGTGCTTTAAACAAGATCTGAGTCCTGATCTGAATCGTGAATCCTTAAATAATTGAATAAATCATGAAATCACTGTTTACTCTTTGAATTACACCTCAAGATTATTGCAAACTGAGCAAGAAAACATGACCATTTGTATTAAAAATCCTAAAACTGTTGATGCAGTTAACAAAGACCCCACATACGGGCATGCGCACCACATGTAGCTGATACCACCTTTAATAATATTCTGGGCTAACGCTTCCATCTCGGAGATAAACCCAACCCCTGATATCCCATAGCAAACCCCCACATTGTTTTTCATGGTCATGGCCATCTCACCAGTCCTATATTAATCAAACAGATGAAGATTTAAAGGGCCTATAATGGAAAACAACATTTCCTATATTTTTTCTTCAAGTAAAGAGTGGGGTTTAGTATGTAAGGGCTGTTTCAAGTGATGCTCACTCTTGAGTCCCTGTGAGCCACACGCAGAAACTTGACTGCAGAAAACAGTCCATTGTGAATTAATTAATAAAGTCGCATATATCCACTTACTCAGGCTACAGCAGTTTAGCCTCGCTCACTCACATCGAGTGTTTCAGCCCGTGCTGCCTTGTGGAGACCAGAGCCTGTTTGGTTAAATGACTTTAAGACTGATGTCTTAAAGGTATTCTAACCAAAATGGCCAGTTTAACTGTACGGGATAAAAAGAGGCTGGATACTGTGCTACTAAACCACACAAATGTCATAAGTGGACATCAGAGGGGGGGAAAAGGCAGAAAAATGTAGCACACAGGCACTTTGACTTTTCTCTCTTTTCCTTCAGCAGAAAATTTAATCTGCCATTTACACTCCTGCTCTGAGGATCCAGCACAAGCTGCCCAGTTCAGGCCAAAAAGGGCTTGAAGCTGTCACCCCTTCTGCCATAATCCATATTGTGGTTGAACAATATGGCATTTTTTCTGTATCCCTTCCATTCCGTATCCCTCCCATTCGCCACACAGCTCTTAAACTCATTCCAGGCTGAGACGGTTGAGAAGATGATGCTTTTCTCATGTACTGCCTGGCTCCAGGAGCTGGGGGCCCGAGTCTCCATTAGCATGCAAAAGAGCGAAGGAATATTCCGGATTATGACATCCGCACGCAAAAGCCTATATTTCACATTTAAAATGATTACGGCTCCCGCTGGGCCGGCGGGACTCCCCCGCAGCTTTGTCATTTTGCCTTTATCTGGTGATTCGCGGCGTTCGGCGCGGGCCGGGCCGCCTGATGATGAGGCTGGTGTTAGGACCCACTCCGTCTGCTGCTCCGTAATTGTGTCCAAAAGTGTTATTTGTACCCGTTGAGCTGCAGCAGGGTCCCCGCCGCGTCTCAGCCTGGGCTGGGACTGCTGGGTAATGAGCCTCGGTGGATGCTGGGAGGCAGGCTCCGCTCTTCCCCAGGAGCCCCTGGGAACGGGCTGCAGATTTCTACGGCGGTAACCGGAGGCCACGTTACCATCCAGACTCCATCCATCACCCCGCAGCCCGCTAAAGCAGACAGAACCTTCTGATTAATCACTGCTGCCCTGCGTTGCCATCGGAGAAATGATTGAGTTTGAGCTTGAGCTTTTTTTTTTTCTCCGCGTCCCTCATCAAGTCCACAAAATGGATTACATTACTGGTTGAATTAGTTTCACTGTGCGCATTTCCAGGCCTGCATGAAACACCAGAGAGTCCTTTTTTGCCACTTACAGTCCAGAGATTTAAAGTGATGCAGAAAATCAAATGTACACAGTTCTCTCCCTTAACCCAGTCAACTGTCAACCAACAGTCTCTCAGCCAAGACGTGTGGATCACCGGAGGACCTAGAAACATTTATAGCTTTAGCCTCTATTTGTTGGGGGTTGGTTTCCGCAGCCATTCATCGCCAAGGTCCCCATGAAATCGGAATGATGGATGATTAGATCTGAAGCTACAGACTATTTTTTTAATTATACATATTAGGATCCAGAGCTGTTCATAAAACACTCATGGCTGTAGCCTTGAATGTCCAGGTCTAATGAAGCAAAAGGTGAAAAGGTTTTGCTGTTAACATGTTGGTGCCAGATATTTTTATGGGGAATTATACACTATAATAATAATAATAATAATAATAATAATAATAATAATGATAATAATAATGATAATAATAATAATAATAATAATAATGATAATAATATGAATCATTTTTATTGGTCAATTTTATCTCATATATTTATATAATATTTTATTGTAAAAGAGTCACGGTGAATGCAGTGGTGGTATAAGAGATTCTGATTCTGTCCCATGATGCAGAGATGGCAAAAGTAAGTGACTGGCTGGTTGGTTAAAGTACCAGGATGTGAGTTTTTGTCCCAGCCCCTCAAAGCCTCTCTTCAGGGCCTTTTCTGTCTGACTGGCCAGACACACTCTGTCCGTGGGCTGTGAGGAGAGGGGCTTTGACAAAAGTCTCCATGGTGACGTAACGATCTGTAGGTCATGCTGTGGCAAATGTGTCCCTCTTCCATTGATCACCTTTATCATTTCTCTTTTACTGTTCATCCCCACCCCGTCCCCTCTCTGTCAGAAACGGAAGGAAGGGACACATTGTGCTCACAGAACCTTTTCTCAATGCTCTGTCAGCATGCATCTGTGAATGAAAACAAAACCGGCAGTGAGTTTCTGTGGCGACGTGCATGTTAGTTAGGCAGCATGGGAAATGCAGGCAAAAGCAGAAGTCCCTGCAGTACCTTCAGAGTCTTTAGACATGTAGAGGGAAAGCTTGGTGCCGTAGGGGATCCGAATACAATCTGGACCAGGGGACGGAAAAGAGCATTACACCAACCCAACACAAATTTAACTCAAATAAAAAAGGCAAACAGACAAAAGACACTCTCACGCACACATACAGGCACAACATTAAAACCACTGACAGGTGAAGTGAACACCACAGATTATCGCTTTAGGGTGGCACCTGTCAAGAGCTGGACGACAGTCAGTTCTTGAAGTTGATGTGATGAAAACAGGATGGGTGATCTGATTTAGCGTATGCACTACCTACCAAAAGTGCTCCAAGGAAGGACGACTGGTGACCCGGCTACAGGATCACAGGTGCTCAAGGCTCACTGATAAGGCTAAAGGCTAGCCTGTCTACCAGAGATGGGGACTCGAGTCACACTTAAGTCGCACAAACAAAGACTTGTGACTTGACTTTAGACTCTCCCTCAACGACTCGAGACTCGACTCGGGAGTCAAAACTCGTAATCAATGTTCATTTCATGGATTTATTTATTTATATCTCGCACTCTTTCCAACGACCCGAAAACCGCTCACCTCGCCCCG
>JBBPDB010000083.1:11856986-11870052 GCA_037974465.1 Brachypetersius altus
TGCCGATACCGATAGTTTGGAAAATGACTAATATCGGCCGATAATATCGGCCTGCCGATATATCGGTCGGGCTCTATTAGGGAGTTTCTCCTGCAGTCAGAATGCTGTGGGTTCGAATCCCAGGACTGCTAGTGGCACCACTGAGGTACTCTTGAGCAAGGTGCCATCCCCACTAACTGCTCCCTGGGTGCTGCATGGCTGGATGCCCTCTTGGTGAAAGGGTTAAATACAGTGAAACAATTTCACACTTTTCACACTGTGTACTGTGGTGTGTTCATAAGGGGCCACTTTACTTTACTTAATGCCTTTTAAAAAGTTAATCACACTCTCACACTTCATTTACAAGATTTAACGTGTAGGATTTCCATGGAGAAAATGCGCTCTCTGCTGCAAAAGTTGTGCTACCTTGCATTCACGTTTCCTGAGAGTCATTAGACACGGTCACTGGGCCAGGAATGGCTGCTTTGTCTCATTATCTGCCAAGCACTGATTTTGAGATTGCTTTTCGCCCCAGTGTCATTATTAGCATGTCATTAGTTTGCTGCTTTTCTGGTTACTTGCTCTTGCACCTGCACCCTTTTGACTGTTAGAAATTCGGGCCTTGGAGGTTGGAAAATGATTGGCAGTGACTTGACCCATCAGGCCGAGCAGACAGTTTCATTTAAACCCACCCATTTTCTTGGTCCCAGGGGATGTGGCCAGAACTGTTAGCCTGCGGTTGTTAATTATTGTTACTCAATTACCGTGGCCCTGAGATTGCCCCTGAGGGAGAGGGGCTGTTAAAATCTGGAATGCCCAACATCAGCGTCCGGGCATTCCAAGGACGAACATTATATGAGCCAAGCTGTAAAACTCTCATGTGCTTTAGAATGTGTTCACACCATAGCTCAATAATTTGGTCCAATATTTCTGCTATTAAAAAGCATTTAATTTTGCCAGAGTCATATAGGCTATTGGGGAATGAGCTAAACCACCTGGAAAGGGCTTTTAGAAGATTTTTAAGTGGTTCCGAAGCCTGTCCAGCCTTATTATGTGGCTCTTAGGGCTGTAACGGTACACGTATTCGTCCTGAACTGTCACGGTACATGGGTCACAGTTCGGTACATGATGTCTTTCGGAGAATACGCGGTACGACGGAAAGTAGTGTTTTCTTGTGTTTGCTTAAATTGCTTAAAAATAATGATTTTTAAAAATTTGTTAAGGAACCGTTCGATTGCCATGTATCTCCAGATACAGAATGTCCTGAAAACTAGAAATATTTCTTATCCAGCTCCTATAATTCAGTATTGCTGTCTGACAAGATTTGCAGATGTTGTGCTGTTTCTACTAACTATAAATAAGGCTTTTATTGTCTTCTTAATTACATCTTGACTTGCGGTGAGCGGTCAACAGACCGCTGGTGGAGAGGACACGGAGTATCCATTTTTGGTCAGCCTTGCTTACTTGCTCGTGTGCCAGCAGGCTACCATGTGCTTAAAAAAAAGCGAATAGTACAGATCCAAAATAAACTCAGGCCAAATTAGGTCAGGACAAAGATGAAGCCGGCTCCTCTACCGAACTGATAAGGCTTGCAGGTCTGCAGTCTCTCGGAAGCTGCGGACCCTTGTTCCAGTGGTGAGCCGAACTCAACGAAGTCGAACAAAGCTGGCTGTGTCTCTGAATCAGCGACATTATTTTAGGAATCTTGACATGTGGATGACTCCTACTTTTGTCATTGGAAAAAACTGAGCATTCTAGTTTTGTTTCTTGCAGCTACTCTTCTTATGTGTGGCGGGAGGTGGTTGCTGTTACTCTTTGACTTGTTTTGGTGACAACAATACATAGCAAGAGGAAAGGCATGCTGTCAGAGAATAGCAATGACACAGTTGGACATGTTCATCATTAAACATATGGATGAGATTAGTGTGATGGCGTGTGTGTGTATATATGCAATAACATATTTACACACTACACCCATCAGGAGTTATTAGTTAGGGTTTAAAAACGTATTCTAGAGAAATCTAAATCCTCCAGTAAAGATCAATCCATGTACAGCCAATAAAAAAATCACACATGCACAAGTGAGAGGATACACAGGCCGAGACATTGGATCGTTCTTTCTAGGTTCTTTCTTTCACTTGTTTTTGTATTGCAATGGCGTATTGAAAAAGTGCAGTTTTCAAATAGAAGAGCTGCAGTTTCAATTATATCCTATAATATTCAACATTGTCTTTTTAACTGGATAAATTAAACTTTAAATCATTAAAACAGAGCTTGTAAATGGGCTGTCTAGCCGTCTACATTCAGCGTTTATGCAAAAAAAAACGATGTGCTGTATTACAGTAAAAATCTTTGAGCTTAATTTGCAGCATTTAATGGCACTGACAAATGGTTTCAAGAGTAGAGTATACCATCATCTCAAGATCTCAAGCATTGTTTGATGGGTTAAAGTATAATGTTTGAAAATTAAATTCCTTACAGTGACTCTGAACAAGATTTTGCCTTCCAGAGTCACTGTTTAGTGCTATAATGAATGACAATGCTAAGACAGTACCAAATAGTTCCTAAGCAGATACCCTTGCAAAGAAAGTGATATCTTGGTTATCCAGATTCTGTAACCAGCACAGTCCTGCCCTACATAAACAAATTTAATTACATTTAATTTAATTCCTCCTGTTTCTTCCCATAATTTCCTTTTACACCCCGGACGTTTTTCTCAGCCTTTTTTGAGTGCGGCACTGCTTTACCAGATCATAAAAATACTGTGATGTCACCCACTCTTGCTCCAATGCACCATCACCTCCGCATGCGTTTCTCATGAAATTACTTGTAATAATGCTTAACATAATCCTAATAACGGCTAATGAATTGCTTTCATGTGCAGCGAAATTAGTATTTCTCATTATTAACTCACTATTACTGTCGCAGGCACAGTCATTATCTCTGTTCTCCTCCGGTGCACATTTCTCCTCTCTCCATTCGTCAGGCTCCCATATCCCTCCCTCCTCCATCCCTCCTTCTCACCCTCCCCAAGCTTCGTCTTTCTGAAATCCCTCCACCTCCCTTCCCCTTAGCTTGCCTTTGATTCTTTTCCCTCCCATGCCCTTCTCTCCATCTTTCTGCTGCTCTTCCCTCCCACCCTCTACTCCCGCTCTCTCACGCTCTGCTGGGCTTTAAGGCAGGCTCACTCTGAAAGGATGCCATTTCTTGTCTGAAGCAGCACATCACCCTGGCAGCTATTACACAAGTCATGCGCTGCTGTAGAGATGACATCCAGTTCAGCTTATTCGCTGCACACATGCAAACTTTTGAAAGAACTTTTGTTTTGTGGGCCTGTTATGAGTTGTATGTTTGCATGTTTTGAAGTTCTAGTACTGTGTGCAATTTTTCTATTATCTCAAATACAGCCAATGTTTGGTTTCTGGACTTTAGTTTTGCGCTGGCACTTTAAGGCTAATGTAGCTAGCAAGTAATTGGATCTTATGCCCCATTGTGCAAACTGCATGCCTGCACGTGTTTAAGCACATTTGCCTGAAACTGCATGAAGAACCTCTATTGAGTAATCTTTGAAATGGACAGGACTGTATGTTGCATTGCTTCGAGCAATAGCTGCAACCCCATTGAAGCCTTAAATTTGTGTAGTTTTGTCGACATCATATATTAAATTCATTTTTATAGCACCTTTTATACAAGCAAATACACTACAGTAAATCAAAGAGTGAAGTTAAGTGGCCTTTGTCATTCCTTAGTATTACTTTTTGATGAAATATTGGTCTATGATGCAACACACATCAGTGGATCAGTACACCAGACTATATTAAATCATTATGTGCAATATCATTATCATGTGCAATAGGTTATTATGTGGCGCATATCACTATTTGCATCACTGCTTATGTAATAGAATTATCATGTGCAGCATCACTGTTTACATCACTGTTGCATTCAATAATGGACTCAGTAGAGAACAGCTCCAAAGCACTGTTTGTGTTAACTAGCAAACAGTTTCAACAGCAGTTTTATTTATTTATTGCTCATATATCCCCCTCTCTTACTGATCACAGCATTTTGTGTATATAGCATACTATTGTATTTGGTACAGTTTATTTCATGGAGAGTTCTATTTTGACTTTTATATTTTCAATATAACTGTTGAATCCTTTCACATCTTATCAGTGTCAATAAGCAGTATCAGTATCGATATTGTGATCAGTATAATACATTTAACAAAATATATAAAATGTTATGTATATATACTATAAAATGTATATAACATATAAATTGTTTTAACAAAATGAGTTGTGTTTCCATTTTTTGTTTTGATTTATACAGGACTGTTTTGAAAGACACAGCTGATCCCTTGAACCTTTCTGAAATGGAAAAACTTTTCATTTTGACAGGTCCTTTTTCATAGCCTCACCTCACACAAACCTCAGTCTGGCTCACTCAGGCCTGCTGTCTGTCTACCAGTGAGTGAGCTAACTATGGCGTAAAGACACACAACTTAAATAATAAAAAAAAGTGTCTGCATTGATTGCTTTCCCGTTTCAGATTCGGGGTTAAATGAGGCTTTGTACAGCAGTTTGTTCATGGAACTGCTCCTTTTCTCTTCCTCAATTTACTGAGACTCACACTCTGAGCTGCCAGGTGAAGTTCTTTGTAGTCTAGCCTGGCCTGACTTAACCCACAAATGTTCCCGCTGCTTGAAAGATGTGTTTCCCAGTCACCCAGCCCCAGTTTTATACCAGCAAAGCGGTTTAGAAGGGTGATTCAAGCTCCCACCTCTGGCAGAAAGGGTTGTAGCAGTGATTTAGATGAAAGAGATGAAGTCCTCTTAGTGACATTAATATGCAAAATAAATGTCAGTCTACATTGATTTGATATCAGCAGTGTAAATTAAAGGAGTACATTTCGGACACCAAGCATCACTACGTTTGAGTTGTAAATACACGTGTAAGCAAGCCTTCTGAGTGTTTTCAGTAAAAATAAACCACACACACACTGCTTAATCCATGGCAAAGTACTGCTTCTGCAGGGACAGAAGTGACAGTGTTGGCTCAGTGACCCTGTGATCTGCTGTCTGTCAGAGAGCAGAGAAAAGACAGCCCATAGGAACAGGGAGCAGAAGGCTATCGATTGACCTAAAGTAACCTCCCCTGCCCGGATTTAGGGTATCAACTACCGTACAGCACAATTCAGCTCTTTCGTGTTCAGTTCTTTCATGCTCCCATGCAAAAGTAGTGCATGACTAGTGAATGAGCTAATGAGTTTGGGAAACACTGTTGTTTCCTAAGATACTGGCAGAATCTTAGCACAGTGTTTGCATAAAACAAAGATATTTGAAGAATCCCACAGGAAGACTGTGGAGGAGGTGCACATCAGCAGGCTTTGCAAAACAGTAAGCCCTGTATGCGCCGCAGCTTGGCTGTGGGGACAAAAACAGCATCCGGGGAATGACACAACACAAACACTCGCATTAGTGTTATTACAAACACTGATGACACAGTATATACTATTTGAAAATGTGAAATTTGGTTGCACGTACATCCATAAAATGGCTCTTATACGATGATGGCTATGTCTATGCATTTAAGAGCAAGTTGGAAAGCTTGTTCCAAGATCTAAACTGCTGATTGGCTGTTTAAATTGCTTTCGGTTCGTATCAGTTCTTCTGGATTTATCTACAGCAGGGGTCACCCACCTTTTTGATACTGAGAGCTACTTCACGCGTACTGAGCATACGAAGGGCTACCAGTTTAATACACTGGAACAGAGTTTACCCAAACGTATCTATCGATATAGATGCAAATGTGATTAAAGAAGATTAAATGAAATCCAGAATATCCGAAGTGCCTCATTATTGAAGTGTTCATCAAATATAGTAAAAAAAAAAAAAGTATTAATGCTGTGATAACTATCTAGTTATCCATATTGTGCTAGCTGACTGGTCAGGCACAATGCAAGCTAACTAGGTTTATACTGTCAGAATAATCCATTGTGAAAAGTTTCTCATTTAGTAATTAATTAATCTATTCATGGATAAATGGTTAAAAACAAATTCAAAAGGATAAATCCCAATGCTGGACTGAGAAAACCAGGCATAAATACAAAGAAAGCACTGAGAAGAGAACCTTTATTAACTTATTAACCTTTATTAACTGTTACTGCAGCGAGTAGACAGAACAAAAGAAGAGAGAGCAGCAGAACCATTTGTGTAAAACACTATACAGAATAAAATTAAAAAAGTACACTCTACAAATAATATTAAAATATAAATAAAGAATATATCACTAGGATCCATGTGCATGGGAACAAGCAGCTGCTTGCCCAATGGCCCACCAATTTACAGTCACTTAAATTAAACATCACTATCTAAACCTATTGACCTAAAATAGATCTCCATTTGCAACATTCCTCTCTTCAGACTGGCATCCATCACTTTGTATCTGCTGAACATCTTGATAGGTTGTAAGATCTGATCCACATTGAACCGACTTGACCTTATGACTCCAACACACAGAAAACACACCTGTCTTATTGTTCAATGTACATAGCTAACACACTTGTACACACCACCAAAGAATGAGCTCTTCAAGCCTTCGCACCTTCTTTTCTGTCTGCTTAAGTGAACACACACACACACACACACACACACACGCGCGCGCACGCATTATTGCTTGTGTCTGTCAGATGGTCTTGGCTTTATGAGTTTTCGCTGCCAGGCTATGAAGCCTCCAGGGAGTTCTATTCTCTGGGATTTTATCCTTCCTTTAATCCTCCCATCCCCTCTTTTATTATCTCTCCTGTGCCTTGTTTATATCACACCATCCCTCTCCTTGCTGTTTTTAGCCCGCTCCTTCTCCTCTCCCCATTTTGCTTTTTTCTTCATATATTTTTTTGTATTGCACTTTCTTTCTCCTCACTTAGGCCTTATTTCTTTGTGTGTGTGTGTGTGTGTGTGTGTGTGTGATTTAAAATAAGGTATGGGTTAGCTGATTTCATGTGACAGTAATCTGAAATGTTCTTGGCTATTTCTGAATAGCATCTAGCCTCAGAGCCGTGTGTATGTGCCTCTAACTTTGTGAATACAAATAGATTTATGGTTCATTTTGCAAGAGTGTCAAAGTGCTTGTGAAACCTCTATATCTCTTGGCTTCCCTGTCACTAAAGGCAATGGTCTATGACAATGAAAGGTTTTTTTAAAAAAATTTTATTGGTACCGCTTACAATGTGGTTTAATGTACCAAATGCAGTCAAATTTAATTCATTAACCATTTTCCAAACTACTCCTTAAAGGCTGATTTTGTTACTGAGCTTTTAGACTCATATATCGTGTAAAACCAGAGATCTTAAACTTCAAATGTCATGAAATTTTGGAGCTTTTAAATTGGCATAAGTGTCATTTAAAGGTTGTATATTTGTTTTTTAGGGGGTCAGTTGTGTCCAAGGAATAAGATCATTATAATCCTTTTATCGTATTGTCTGGGTTGTGCGGGAAGCATAAACAAAACGCACATTGCACATTATTTAAGGCTTTACATGTTAAAAAAGAAAAAGTAATGCATAAGTGGGAATGATACCTTCGAGGATCTAAGGGTGCCATTCCAGTTTACTTACCCATGTCAGTTATTAGGCTTTAAATGGCTCCTAACCAGTCATACATGGGTCTTTTAAAAAAATTTTTTTTTGATATCTCAAAATCGTAAAACTTTATTGATCCAGGAGGAATATGTTATGACTGAAAGAGACACGCTATGCTACATACACAATTGGGTATACTTTTGATACTTTCAACTTAGTAAATAGGCTACGTAATACTGGCTGGGTGTCTTCTGCTGTCTGGAAATGCTTGTTTAATGCAGCATCTGCCTGTAGAAAGTGCAATGATCTTGAACATGAGTGAAGTCAGATGATGCAGGATAAACAGCAGCCAGAAAGCTGGTATTAAGTGAACAGTGCTGTAGCAGAACTTTACCCAGATCCATGTCTGAAACTATGCTAGGTACTTTAATCCTATATGCATTAGGATTTTACAGTCACTGTATTGTAATTGCACTGGTGTGATCTGGCTTGGCTTGGTTCCTCTCATTCCTGATCCTAAGACGTTCTGGTTGCAATGTGTCAGAACAGCTATAACAGAAAATAATTTAATAAATTAAAATGAAGAATTCCTTAAATAACCTGAGGTAGTAAAACACTTTGTTACAGTTATAAAAGCAAACAGAGAGGCAGAATTTGAATTCAAAGCTACATCAAGACTTTAACTCAAAGTAGAATTGAGTTCCACAGTTATGTAATAACAGAAAGAAGCCCATCTAGCTAAAGCATCTGTGATCTGATCATTAGTGTGCTGGGTTACTGGCTGTACTACTAATCTATCAGTATCTTTTATAATGAATTATACACAAACGCTTTCAACTTTATATCTGCATATGTATTCTTTTTGCAGGGTAGTTTGTTGCTAAGCTTTGTTGGGGACCCTCAGTCCTGGGTTGTGCATGCAGTGCACAGATAATTACATAATAATCCTAGTTCAGTTCTCCACAGTTAGTTAAGCACAAGAAGCCAGAGCTGCACGGAGACCGAATCAAAATCAAGTGCTCGCACAGTTATAAATAGCGCTACCCGACAAATGGAGCATTCTAATGAATCACAGTTCTGATGAGGGTGCCGCTGTGAGCTCCATGACCAGTTTCAGTTGTTCCTCATGGGTACATTGTGCCTTTTGACAAAAACGCACCAAAAGATCTCAGGTTTTTTCCGACTCGGTATTGAAATGTCAGTGCAGTGTTCACAGTTTCAAAGTAATTATCTGTTATAAGACATACGTTCACTCTACAATAGATTTGTGGATTCAGTCTGTTCTGCTGTGTTTATCTCAGTACTTACTGCAGTGTCTGTCTTTTATTCTAAGCGTAGTTTAGACTTACCTAGGGGAGAGGTGACAAAAATATACTTGAAGACATGTGTTGTGCCAGAAGTTTGCAACCAAAATGAATGTACAAAAATAACCAACAAAACAGTAGAGCGAAAAACATGCAAATCTGGAAAATATTCAAAAATAAACACTAAGGTGGAAGCAAAAGGAACTTAAGGTAAATAAATAATAATAAAGGCAGCATTGTGGGATGGCAGTCAGTCAGATTCTTGTTACGGTGCAGGTAATGTACACTGGTCATAGTTGTCTCCAGACTCTTTCCAGTTGGTCTACATTTGTTGCATTTTTAGAGATACTCACAATACCCATGATATACTACATGGACAAAAGTATTAAGACACGATGTTATCACATTTATATGTTTTTGACAGTACTTATGGTTGACTAGGGCAGCTCTAACAGGGCAGGATTTCCTTATTAAGTGCCCCCAGTAATGCTGAGTGTGCCACTTTGGAAGTATCTGAGCACTCCACTGAAAGTCATTTGCCATCTTGGAAGTCACTGAACACTTCAGTACAGCTCATGTTTGTCTGTTTTATGCACCTGGTATGAACGGATGTGGCTAAAATAACCATTTCCACTGACTCTGTACTTTTGTCCGAGACCTAGAGCAGCATAAATAAAAGAAACAATAGTATTGTGCAGGGATCAGTGTAGCTATTAACGCAATGTGAGTAAAATCAGTGGAGACGGGTAGAAGACTGATCCTGGGTCACAGCCTCATGTTCTGAGATGTGGCTTACAGGCATGGCTGGGGTTATTTTTATTACAGCAAGGTTGAATAAGCTGTAACCCAACTAGCTGATTCAGAGAACATTGTCCTTAGCAGTATGGCAGAAAAACGCAGCGTTCCGGGCAAAATATTCAGCTCAGCGCTCTCGTATTTACATTTGTGCTGCGTATAGAGAGAGGGGGGGGTAGAGAGAGGATTTCAACGCTAGATCATGTGGGAGAGGAAGAGATACAAACGAAGAACATTCTGACAGAAACTTAGAGAAAAGGGGGGAATGGTTGATGAGAAAAAAAATGTCATTCTAAGAAGCGTCTTCTCTCCAGCATTTCTGCGTGGAAAGCTCTGACCCACAGCTAAAAGCTCAGTGCAGTTTGGCAGCAGAGCAAACTTCAGTATTGCAAGAACTCAGGTGCAGCACAAATCATGATTTCTCAGTTAGACATTTTACCAGAAATATATAAAAGATAAGTCAGTACATGCTTGGCATGTCTTTAGTCTTGTGGCTCCAGTGCAAAACAAATGTAGCCAATACTAATGAAAGCTTATACAAAAAGACTGATCTGCCTCAATGTTAAAACCACTGACAGATGAGGTGAACAACATTATCACACTACAGTGCCAATGCCAAGAGGAATGATTTCATAGGCTGCAAGTAAACATCATCTGAGTGACTTTGACAGGGACCAGATTGTGATGGCTAGATGGCTGAGCCAAGTCATATCCAAAACTGCAGTTCTTGTGGGGTGTTCCTGGTTTGCAGTGGTCTGTACCAAAAGTGATACACAAAAGCACAACTGGTGTACCAGGTCATGTGCACACTGATGCGCAGATGGAGGTTAAAGGCTACCTGATATGTCTGGTTCCACAGAAGAGTATCAAAATTTGATGAAAAAATGAATGCTGTCTTTGATTGAAACATATCCAGTTGTTTATTAAGGCCCCACAGACTAGTCCCTAAGACTTTCTGTAAAATGAAATCACTTCAGTGCAACAGGCCATCGTTTTAGACAACACTTGTGTACTCTTCTAATTCTTGTGTTGCACCACAGTCCTGAAGGAGCATTGTTTTGTTTCACAGTGTTCTGTGTGAATGGTTGAAATGATAATAAAACCTACTTGACTTGACCAGGGTTGTTATTCACAAAGCAGTCATAAATGAAAAGACTAAACCCTATCAGCAAATCCGTACCACCTAATTGAAGATGTGGATGCGGTTTTGCTGCTGCAGTTTTTATACAAATGCAAAATTTGGACGCCAAGTATGTCACTTCTGAGGTGGACTATTCTCTGAAATGGGATTTAGTGCAGTTCAGGTATGTGATATGTTTGGAAAATAATGTACCTGGAGTTTTTGATGGGAATGACTGGTTTTGTCAGAATATCTCAGTATGAATATTGTCTTCTTTATAAATTGTCAATAGCCCAACAATTAGTATTGTGCGCACTGCACTTTACTCACTAGCCTCAAGTTATTTAATAGTTTCAGATTTACCTGTAAAACTACAATCAAAATTCAGGCTTCAGGAATGCTGCTACCACAGGTTTTAGCTTTGCAATTGTCCATCGTTTGTAAGGGACACCCGTTAATGTTTGTCTGAAGAAGAGCACTAGCAATTGAAGGAGGAAGCAAAGTGTTGCTGTTCGCCACACTTGGCACTGTTCTTGATTCAGATAAACTGTCTGATGTATTGAACACATATTTACACCTATTAAATTAGCACAAACCTGCAGGGTGTTGGGCCAGAATGATTTTGTTTACTGTGTTTGTTTGAAAGTGCAGGTGCTTATGCATACCAATGCTTGACTTTGTGTGTGTCCTGTACAAATCATCCCTGATTGGTTCCCTGCAGTGATTAGACCAGAATTGCACTTCAGTGCTAAAGCTCCCTTTTGTAACTCGTCCTGTTTTTGTTTTGGGGCTGCTCGCTCTGGACTAACATCCACCTTGCAATTATATTTTTACGTGTATCTAAGATAGATATGTCTGTAAATATATTTATATAAGTGTGTGTGTGTGTGTGTGTGTGTGTATTGAGCCAATTGCACGGTCCACTTACTGTGACAACAGGAACAGGTGTAGTTCCAAATTTCTCCGCGTTTCTTTACATGTTATTAGATTATCTGTCTGAATCCTTGTGTTTGTTTTTTATTCAGGACTTCCTGACTGATCTGATGATGTCTGAGGTGGATCGATGTGGGGAGAATGAGCACTTGATCTTTCGTGAGAACACACTGGGCACCAAGGCCATTGAGGAGTACCTCAAACTCGTAGGCCAGAAGTATCTCCAAGATGCACTGGGTAAAAGCTCCCCGCATGCTTGTTTGTAATCAGTACCACCAGTTTGACATACGTGTATGGCATTTTAGGCTTACAGCATAGTACATCTGTAATACTTCATGCCGTGTTGTGCTTTTTTGGTTTTCTGAGTTAATTAAACACCATCAACTGTGTTACTGCTTAAACTTTAGCTAACTGTACAGTTACTCTTGGATAGTTTTGTTCTAACTTTTGTCAGAATCCTCATGGACGATGCCTCGGGGCAGTTATTTCAACTCATTCAAGACCAAACTCTCAGGTCTTAGCATGAACAGAGACCTATAAATCCTAGAAGCCACATTAAAGTTTTGATCGATTTTTTAAATCAGGGGTAAAATTTGACAAAAAATGTGTAAATTATAGCATTTGGCTCAAAGAACGAACGTTTTTTTACCCAGGCTACTGTGCTCATACATATATTTCCTTGATTAGGGTGGGCTTTTCCAGTTTGCAGCTTAACCAGCGAGCGTGTTTTTGTTGAAGGACAGGTCACATGGGTCCCAATAAACAGACACTATTTAGTGCAGCTTCACTGTCCAACAGTTCTGCCCTTCCTGCCTTCATTAAATCCTACCATGTCAATGTTGTTTTTCTGGCTAAGTAAATATAATAGTATAAACTTATAGTAAACAGTGTGGAGGAGATGTGGAACTCCTGTTGATAGAAAGTGCTGAAGTGCAATAAAACTGTTTTGTTCATGATCAGTACAAATCCTGTGAGGCAGTCGCTACAGAAACATAGTCAAATATTGTTCAATTGGTACTATATTGCCTTGTGTTCTTTAGATAAGTCTAAACACACACACACACACAAAGCAGGCCTTTATTTGTTGTCGGCACTCACTCTTCGATAAGCCCCATATGCATTAATATATTTGCAGTCCAGAGACCTAAATATCCTTACTGGCTGTTTATCTGCGATGAAAAATATGTCTGTGAATTTCACACAATTTATATCAGCTCTAGGGGACGTAATAAGTGTGTGTGTGTGTGTGTGTGTGTTTGTGTGTGTGTTTGTGTGTGTGTGTGTGTTTGTGTGTGTGTTTGTGTGTGTGTTTGTGTGTGTGTGTGTGTGTGTGTGTGTGTGTGTGTGTGTGTGT
>JBBPDB010000083.1:11916863-11931568 GCA_037974465.1 Brachypetersius altus
CTCCTTAAAGGCCGGGCCGTGAACATAATTTCTGATATTAAACCGGTCCGTGACCAAATAAAGGTTGGGGACCACTGTCCTAAACCATGTCCACAGGCCTTTGCCACCTTAAAGGGCCCACATCACGAACAAAAACAACATTTCCTGATGTCCTTGAAAAAGAAACTATAGATGTTCTATACAAGGAAACTATGTTGCAATGAAATAATGTCCACTTATTCAGCAGCAGTTTTCTCTCTGCCCACTCACACTTCAGTTACAAGGAGTATTTCTGGACTGCTTTTTTAACAGATTGCTATTGAGGGCAGCCTATCAGAACAGTGTAATTTATATAAATCAGTCTTAAGGGCTCAGTAAAAAAACAGCCTGTTTAATTCAACACCAAATGATGTAATGAGTGTTTTTGGTTAATAAACTCATATAAATGTTGGGGGTGGACCTCCGGGACAAAATAAAATAGTTTTATGCATGTTTTATATGGAAATGACGTATTTGAGTATTGACTTCTAGTGCAATCTTCACATTATTAATGAAAGTAAAATCTCTTCAACCATTTAAGTTGTTTCTTGGGCTTAACAATAATGTATAAAAATGATGTAATGTTTTGTTTTTCAAATGTTTTGGTCAAATTTAGCAATACTTTAAAGGTTGTGCTTCGTTTCAATTTCAGTTCATGTGGAAACAGTATTTAAAAATGATATGATCTCATGAAGAAACTCTCTCTCTCTCTCTCTCTCTCTCTCTCTCTCTCTCTCTGTATTACTGAAAGGTTGCTCTGTCAGCAGTCGTTTGCTTCCGTGTCTTGCTCATGGCGAAGTGGTAGGTATGGCAGTAGCTCTTGGCTGCTTTAATGGGTGTGTTATGAAAGTCCAGTATGAGCCTTGCATGTCAAGCTAAAGAAGAGAGGAGACATTTCCAGTAAGTGTGACTTTTAAAATAGAAACATTTTAAGCTATAACCCAAAAATCCCAACATGCACGTCTGCAAATGAGTGTGCGAACAGTTTGTATGCTGTTCAGCATACCTCAAGTTCCTTGTCGTAAGTTTCACATCCTTTGAGCAATGTTTCAGCAAAGAATGGTCCAGACAAGTATAGTTTGTAACAGGTGTACATTTTTTCTGTGTTTCTTCTATTAAGTACACTGTTAAAATGGATAAAAATGACTTTTATCTAAGTATTACATCTACTACATTTAACACCAGACTCAGGCCTAGAGAGCATCGTGAAGCATTGTGAGATTCAGAGCCTTCAGCCTTTCTGGCCTCGTCAACATGGCCTTTTTTTATCTTTCTCTGACCAGGCTTAGAAACTGAGAGCTGTGTTAGTCATGACTTGCTTCCTCCCTGTCTTCCTTAAAAACACTAACAGGAAGTTGACTGCTAGTTATTAAGCATAGCCTCATCCTTACCCTATTAGGAGGCAGAGGAGACTTGTTCTGGTTCTTCTGATCAGTTTGAAGGATAGGAGCTGCTGTGTTTCTGTTACAACCATGGTAGGGCTTCAGTATTCTATGAACATGTTTTATTCATGATTATTACTGTGTTTGGTTCAGTGTTTCCTCTGTCTATCTTTAACCTAAATTTAAGGTACTTAATATGATATGTTGATAAATTTCATCAGCATATGCATTGCGGAGTGTATGTTTCAGACAAAAGACAGAATTAGGTCAATTGCATACAGTTTGTAGTAACACTGGGCTGATTGTCTGTCACCCCATTGTACAATTATTTTATCCATTTCGTCTAGGTTCTTCTTAAATAGTTTATTTTGGAAAATATTGAATCAAAACTTTTTTACTTTTATTTTTCTGGTGCGTTTGGTCTGTCCCAGTCTGTTTGCAAACCTTCATTTCATGTTATATTTCTGCCATATTACTCAACCATAAGTTATAGAGCCTGCATGAATCAGCTGTACCTGACAATCAGCTTTAACTGTTAGCTTTCTTCTGTTTGAAAGGGAATGTCATGGAAATAGTTTGCCTTTAGTTGTCAATGTCAAATTAGAATGGCAATTCAGAATGCTAGGTTGAGCCTCTAGTAATACTTTAGCTGTTACCGTTTTATAGACACAAGGCTCAAGATCAGTAGATCCTGTGAAAGTGTGGGTAACTCCGGCTGATTGTGTTGAATCACTGCACTACTGTATTTTTCATCTTCTGCTACTATATCTAATGAAAAGATATATGTGCAGTGTGTGAAATGAGACAATGCATACAGTGTGTTAACCCCGGCTAATGGGGTTTTTGTTGGTATTATTGCGGTAAGTGTTATTGTTGTGGGCTGCCATAAATAAGTCAATGTAACAATGTATGAAAATGTCAGTATAAAGACAGTTCTCACACTGGACTAATTTAAACAGGAGTAATTACACTAACCCCAAACTTATACACGGTTTACTCTCAGTCAGATTTTTTCAGAGAACCAAACTAATAATTTTTCACGGAAACCCCTGCACACGCGCGGAAATGGTAGATATCCTCCGCATTTTTTTTTTTTGCTTTTATGACGTCAGGGCTTCGTTCGCCACGCCCCCTCGTTCTCGTGCTAGGTTGCTAAGCAACATAAACTTTGCACAAGGTTTGAAAGTAGCCAATCCGAACATTTTTCCCTGGTGCTGATTAACTCCTTATGCCAATGAAAATGACAGTGCATACCAAAGAAAACGGTGAGCATGAATCACAGTACCGTGAAGAGCCAGCACGGCAGGACTGGCTCCCATGAGCCTTTGCGGGTAGGAGTGAGTACTGGGACATGCCGGTAGGGGTGTAGTACTCTCAAGAGTGAAAAAGTTTGTTTCAAATCTTTGCTTGAAGAGCAAAGCAGCGTGTCTTCAACTTCTTTGCCTCATGCTTGTACAGTTTATACAGCGATTTACATTCTAATACAGTACATTCTGTACAGTACGGATACGAGTTTAGTGGCAGGGGAGAAGCATGTGTTATATGCACTTAATCCATCTTTCTGTGAATCTTAACATCGTGATTGGCTTTATTCTTAGTACCCAGATAACACTTAAAATCTACCAAAAAAATAGACTCATGGGAAGGAAATGTGAAATTCTATAGTAATATTCAAGTTTCCCATCGGCATGATGGGTTTCTGTCAGTTTGTGGTGATGTCATGTGACTCCACTTCTTGTATCTGTTCCTTTAAAAGCCCTCTGCAGAGTTGTCTTCCAGTCACTTGCACCCCATCAAGAAATCGGAACACCGCCTACTACCCACCACCCACTCCATGGGTGCCAGAGTCCGTTTATATCAGAAAGGAAAAAAGCAGTGGGAGACGACGTTACGTCACATTAAGCTAATTAAATATTTAGCGGTATAACTTTTTATTATCAGTTGCTTATCAGAGATGGATTGGATAATGGAGCCCTATAGCCTACTGAAGCTGTTTGAAGACCGGGCCTTCTTTCTCTTCAGCAGTCCTGTGATTCTGAAGACTTGCCTTAAATGAACATTACAATCAACATTACACACACAGACCTGTACGGCTTCTCTTACTTAAAAGTAAAAGTGTTATTGTGATGCACTTCAACAGAAGTCTATGATTCACAGTATCATGGTACTGCTGTTAAACAGGCTGTTTGGTGTCCGGGACACGGTCAGCCTAGCTGCTGGATAAAACCGGTAGATTTAAAACAGAGGCTGTTTGAAAGGTAAACAGACAGTTAATGATCCAAATGCAAATATTCAAGGGCGTGTACGAGCTTTAGACCAGACAACAGCAATCAGAAATTGGTTCTGAATGAAATTTTCACAACTGAAAATTTCATTCAGAAGAGTTTGTTTGTTGCCATCCCCAACACCCCCTGAGGCCTGGAGAGTGAAGGAATAGCAGCAGTGTGTGAGAAGCAGAGAAGCATGTTTACCCATCTTGCGTGGTCTGTCCTATCTAATCGTATGCTCTATTAAGTCAAATGTATGTGTTTGATTAGCTGGCTGATGTTGGCTAACAAGTATGTGAAAGTGTTACTACAGAAATCTACCGAAATCTTATGTGTTAGTGAAATCAATTTGGAATAACACTTTGATATAGGATAACATGTATTTTATCTAACTAATCAAACAAATAGTTGGCATGTTAATTGATTATCCAAAAAGTTGCTGTTTGCAATCCTAGTCAATACACATTATGGCACAGCAAAGCCAGAGATATTCTTTGTTTTTCTGAGCCATCTGTTAAACAAATGCTCTGAATGGTGATGCCACAGGATGCCATAGCGACCAGTGTCCTAATATAGAACAGCCACAGTCTTTGGAGGCTGCAATTTGTGCTTCCCTTGAGGCACACAGAATATGATGATTTTAAAGCATTGCCCACAAAGAAATCTACTCTGCTTGAGGTCAAAGGCTGAACTTGTGTTCATGTAGTGTTTTTTAAATGCTTCAGATTTTCCGATGACATTTTGGATACTTATGTTGGAAATCCAAGGTTACAGACTTTTTTTTCTCTCTATTGTCTTTAAATTAAAGGGCTCATAACACAGAAAACCTATTTTTACCATTTTACAGGTCCACTTTAACCACCTTCAAAGTTATGCATAGATCCACCAGACACTTCATTTAGTAACTGCTATCTGTCTACAGCTGTCACGTGTGTATGAGGAAGGGGCTGAACAGACAAAGCAGGTTTAATGTTTACTTGCCAAAAAAGGGGGAACCCCGACTCAGGGGAAAACACAAAAAGCCAAAAACCAGCAGGACTCGCGCTGGCTCAAAACGGGAAACAAACATCTCGGCTGTGAAAACACCAGGCCACCAAAAAGGGGAGAAACGAGGCACAGCCCTATCAGGGGGATTCAAGGGAAGACGGGGAGCCACCAGCGTGAGTCTGCAAAACAAAAGAGACAAGACACGTGAACTTGAAACATCCAGATACAGAACACACAGGAGCAACGCAATACCGACTTGCTAGATCCAGGGCCAGACTGGGCTTTTGTAGGGCTGGCAACTGAGGATCAGGTGCGGGGAGCAATCAGGGGAAACAGGTGAGGGTCTAATCAGAGGGACAGAGGGAAAGCGGTGCAGGTAAAGTAAAAGGGGGAAAAAAGGGGAAGCAGGAGGGACGACAGAGGGAAAACCAAAACTCAGGGGAGGAAGACTGGGTGAGACGAGGAGCGGGCGACGCGACCGTGACAACAGCTATTGTATTAGCTATTTGTAGTTTTTACTTGCAGAAAGAAAAGAATTTGTTTCTCTATCATTTACATATATTCATATATACACTACCAGTCAAATGGACACACCTTCCCATTCAGTGTTTTTTCTTTGTTTTTATTTTCTACATTTTATATTAATATTGAAAACAAACAAAATGATGAAGAAACACAGAATTATCTAGTAAAAAAAGAGTTAAACAAACCAGAATATGTTTTGGAAGAAGGTAATGATGGACTGTGGTTCTTGTGGAGTAGAACCAATAATAAAAACAAAAGCTGTTGTTTAATGAGAAGGTGTCCAAACTTTTGACTGATAGTTTATAAATAACCTATAGCCATCTTCCTCTGTATCAAATGCATTTTCACACAGGCTTACTCTTTCTAATTCTGGTGCTGTTCTTGTAGCTTTAATTGGGTCAGTTACAGTCCTGGGTAACTGTCCTGGTTTTCAGAGAAAATGTTGAGGTCATCTTTATACAACTGTGCCCAATCTGCCAGTATGTGACTAGGACACAGTCATATAACCTGAGCCTCGCAGAATGTATATTGGAAATCAGTCTAAAACTGATTTTCAGAAAGAGATGGTCTGTTTAGAATGTTATTCAGGCATTATTCCTCATGTGAGTTTATTCAGAGTAGATGATGAAGCCCTAAGGCTTGTGAAGAGCTAAACTAAAGGGCTGGTTCTGTAAAACATGAGAGTTACATATTTCACCACTTAACACAATGTCAGTCAGCCAAAATATGTTTGGTGTCTGAATTCGACATGGTTTGTGTCATTATACAGGCATGCAGTTTACACTGTGCTAATTGCTGGCATGTAAGCTTCTATTTCTTCTTAGCAATGTTAACCTTGTACTTGTCATTCAATCTAAAGAAGGAAACTGGCTATGTCAAGGCTGATCGAATACATCTGTGTAGTTTTTTCACAGAACGAATCCTTTATCCTCCTTTAGATTGTATAAAGATGGACATCAGGCTTCATCTGGGAGGCCTATGCCTATGTTATTGTGTGTTCTGCATCTTAAGGGGAGCTTTAAGCTAATTTCAGTTTCAGAATTAGCCCTCTCTGCATTCTTCTCGTTTTACCCTGTGACTTTGTACCTCACACAGCATCAGTGGGTCTCTCCATCATATGACTGCTCCCTCATCCAGCATGCTGTAATCAGATAAGAGCCTGAAGCCTCTCTCTCATTACATAGACACTCAGTGAATAGAGCTCTGTACCTCCTAACCAGTCACACTAACTAACACAACACTGCTTTGGACTGTGGCACAGCCAAAGCAGGGACGTTTGTGTGTGTGAGTTTGTTCCATGTTCTGTTTTTTAAAGGACTCATTGTATTTTATTTATGAGAACAACCCATAAACTTTGTGTGGGTTTATTCAGTTTTATTTAACATTTTACCCACCTCTCTTTATCCTTTAGAACTGAACAAGCTGTAAACATTCCTTACAGATTCAGAGTACGTGGGTGGTGCTAAACTGTTATAGGTGTGTAAAAGTACTAGTTCCTGTTTCATGAGTAACTCAAATTTTTGATCTCTCCTGCATTAATTTAGTAGTTTGAAAGATGCCTTTGATACACTCTGCTGAGGTATTAGCTGAGCTGAAGTGTAAATATGCAAAAACTCATCACATACACCTTAATGTACGAGCTGGTGGGCAGGACTGGCACTGTTAAGCCCTGTTGGGGCCCTTTTGGGGTTATTTAGAGGTTACTGCCAGTTTGGCGGGCAAACTGTGTGGGGGGTGATGAGCTGCACATGCAGCTCATCACCATTCTGGCGGGGAAACTGGTGATAAGTGGATGGTGCTTAGTGGGACTTAGGGAGTTGGGGTGTAGACAGCAGAGAGTGAGGGTGTGTGGCTGCTGTATGCTGTGTGAGTAAAGAGAAATAAAGGCTAAAGAAAGGCAAGATCCAAGTCGTCTGGCGTCTACTTCTGCTGCTCGTCACAGTACTTCTAAATGTAATACATTTTTCATGTTGATTCGCTGTTTGTGAAACATGTTGTTGTTTTTTTTTGTTAAATGGAATTGGAACAACAAGAACAAATTTGTCAATTGGAAAATGTGTTAAAATACAATTACACCTAATGTCTAGTGTTTCTGAAATACACTATAACATGTTAAAGCCTATGCCCTGACCTCAGCAGAGTTGTTCAGAAAACTAACTTGTCATTTTAGTCTCTTTGCTTTTTTCTCTTAATATAACTTCTCTAAAGTTGTTATAAGCAGACTTTAACTAAGCTGAGTAAAAAGTAATGAATCATACTCGCATATTATTCACAGGTAGCCATAGAAACATCTCCCTACAGAAGACCACCTCAGCAAAGGTTTTCAAAGCAGTACTTGTGTTAATAAATCAAAAATGTTCAAACTAATTTTATTTATAAATTCATACTAAGCATCTGCGCAACCTCACCTCAAAATGCAACAGCCTACTCCACTATTCATATGGATGCTAAAGCTAAAAGACCAGAGGTGCCATGTGAAGAAAACATAAATGAGAGCTTGACCCATCACAGTCATGACATTTTACTGAAAATGAATACCCATATAAATAATTGACAATTGATTAACAACCGAATTGTCCCTTTTCTGTTAAAGCTATTGAAAAACAAGCATAAAGTGGCAAATTTGGTCAATTAGCTTCCTAGCTTATGTTACTTATGTCAAGTTGTCATGTCTCGGCCAGTGGCTGGTACGGGTCACTGTGTTTGGTTTTGTTTTGGGGTCTTTTATTTTGACATTTTGTGCATGTTTGTGTCTTGTTTCACAGTTTCAAGTGTCTTGTGTTCAGTCTTAGTTATTATACGTTGTGATTGGTTTCTGTCTGTGTCTGTCTTGTATTTAAGTTCAGTTTATGTGGACCTGGGTTGTCGGTCCATAAACAAAAATAAGGCACTTCTGCCATGTAAACTTGTATTAAGCCAAACAGTTATACAACTGTTAATTTAACGAAAATTGATGGAAAATAATTTTGCTTTAACACAGTTCAAATTTCAAAATATAATGTTTATTCCCAGCCTTTATAAGGTGTGTGTATATATATGGATGTTTTGATAATCCCAGTGAGGAGAGCTGGAGCGCTGTTCAGAATTACTAGAATCAAGAATGGAATAAGAACCGAAGTCAAGAAAGACAGTAGAGCTGGGTGGATGATGGAGAATATGGATTATACTGACTTCTGCCCTAAGATGAGACATTTTTTACTGGTTAGAAGCAGTATAGCCCACTAGTGCTTTCCCTAGACTCTCAATTTCATGTCTCTAGAGGCGACAGCTGTTAATGTGTGAGTCTGTGCTCGTTTGGACACCACCATCAGTCAAATCAATGAGACCAGTTCAAAAGGCCAGACCAGAGGATATGGTAACCTGCAGAAAACATTGTAGGAAATGGGCAAAAGCTCTCTGTCTCTCTCTATCCCTCTGTCTGTCTATCTCTCTCTCTCTTTCTCTCTCACTGCACTGCAGGTCCCATCATTCCCTTTCCTCTCCATGGTGAAGAGCACTTAGAGCTCTCCAGAGAATAGCCACCCTTCACTCCTCTCACATTACCTCCACTAAGTGCACTAATATGTTCTGTGCTCAAAATGGGTCATTCCCTCTTTTCAGATGTCTGTAGCAGTGACAGTGATAACTTTAAGCACTCACAGCCATCTGTATACAGACTCAAATTGTCTGATTGGCTTAAGTCAGCATATGGCCAAATGTAATATTGACATTTTTGATGTTCCACCCATTATACAATACGTTCGGGTGTAACATAGTAGATCAGCAAAAAAAACAATACTGTCAAATAAAATATAACAAAGGGGTAAACAATGCAGTTAAATGAGTTTTATAGGCACTACATTCACTTTCCCAAAAGATAGGGACAAAACTGAACCTGTAGCAAAAAACTGTGGTGGGTGCATGGAGTCAAATATGAAATTTGGAGTACAGTTATGGAATACAGTGCAGGTATGTTCCATGACTAAAGGTACTGAAGGAGTGCCCTTTGTAATGTATGCTCTGAAAAGATACATTTGTTTTCTGTAGAAATAATTTGGAGAAAATATCTCGCTGCCAATCACTGACAATTATTGTGACTGTTGTTGTGACTGTGATTGGAATTATTTCTGACCTATCCTTTCCCAAGGTTTTAATATTGTGAATGATAAATGTGTACGAAATTACATAATAACATATCAATAATTTTGGAATGTAAAAGTATTATGTAGGAAAATTGGAGCAATAATCTAGACAAAGGGTTAAGGCCTTTAGAGTGACTTTAATTTATTGACTAGGGCTTAAATGTCATATTAAAGATACAGACAAATATTAATATTGTTCCTTTTTTTGCTGCTTTTCCTCTCTCACCCCCTTTCACTTCCTTCCTTTCATTTTTCATTGCAGCATTTTTAATTGTTTCTCTCTCTCTGTCCGTCTCTACTCAGTCTTCTTCTTCTTTTGATTTCACGATTTATAAAAACACCCAGACGGCTTCTGGGTTGCCAGTTATTGAAGTTATAAGAGTAATGCTTTAAGGAAGATTCAAAATTCGTGTTATTTTCCATTTGAAAAATGAAGATCCACTATTTCGTCCCCAAACAGCTCTGCCACACACCAATCACAGGAGACATAAGAATAAACCCAACATTTTAAAAGCAGAAAAAGGGAATCATTATGTGATGATGCCACAAATCAACATCTGCGGCACACCCCCAAGTCCTGTAACATTGGTTTCTACGCTCGTGTTATGGTTTTTATGATAATAGTTAATATTATCATAAAAACCATAATACTATTGTTTGCTAAGCTTGGGTTTTTATCATAATGGTTTGGGTGACTAGGCAGGAACTTCTCTTTCTTGCCGTTTATTACACTTATTGTTTCTCTGTGTTCGCAGCCCAAGTAAGAAGTGCCAGTAAACGGAACCATGCTGAAAGGGGGCACCGCCAAGGCGGCGTTGCCCAAGACGTCAGCCCCTGAGCGGACACGGCTGATTTCTTCCCTCACACACACCTCTGCCTCCAGTAACACCTCCACGGGAATGAAGACATCCCGCTCCTCCAGCACCCTCGCCTCTGACCTGCGCCTCAGCCGGGTAAGACCCAGGAATGCAAATCTCTGACTTCAAAATGATTCTTACATTTTACCACAATTCAGTTCATTTTGAATTCCTTCTTTTAGAATTCTTTCTACAAAATACGAATAGAAAATCAATAGGCACCAAAATCAATGCACCAAGTATTTGATTTGCCAAAAAATTTAAAAGTAGCCTGACAATTTATGTCTTATGTGTGGGTAGTTCAAGCCTAGTCTTTTAGTAGCTTAGTTAAAGCGTCTTACTCGTCTCATATTATGAATTAATGATGAAGTGTTGTGAAAGTGAGCCCGTGATCATTGGGGAGGCCTTGTGCAGGGTCAGAAAGAAACGAATGAATGAATGAATGAATAAACTGAATGTGGAAAATACAGAAATAAGAATTTCTAAAATGGAATAATGGAGGGGGAGTGGAAAAGAAGCACTGTAAGTCTAGAAAAAAAGGAATAATATTCTAAAACGTGACATTTGGATATGGCAGGAAATGAAAAAATTACCAGTGCCACATTATTCATGTACAGAGAATTATGCAAAAATAATGGTTTACTAAAACAATGTAAAACAAGTAAATGGATTGAAAGCTGCCAGACAGCAGAGTGGGAGCTGGAACACAATATGTAGAGGTGAGTGAATCCAAGGTCCCCTTATGTATTTTATGAGATGACCCCTTGCAGTTTCTACGATTATATGTGTGCAGTTCGTCTAGCCACTGACCATGCACTGATTCTGACGGAGCCTTAGAACGCCTCACTGAGTAACGGTCATAATGGAGATGCCTGATATTTTACATGAGCTATTAAACACACCACAACCTCCCGTAAACTTGGTGTTACAGGACAGCACAGTTTAGCTAAAATGTCATGTGAATTCAAATATACTGTAATAAGGCTACAATGATAAGTTAATGCAATCTTTAGCGCTAGTTGATGTTGATATTGTATGTGTGTCACATGATACATTATTCATTATTGGCAGCGTTGGTAAAGATGGGTAATAAATACATTTTCATAAGAACAAAAAACGCATGTCAATATGTATGACACTCGATTTTGTTATTAAAATAGGCTTTTTTCCTTACACCTAATTTGCATCCATTAAGGGTTAAATTTTTCTCATATTTTCAATGTGAGATCTAGATATTGGTCCACAAACACCTTGTTATCATGGCCTTTTTACCCATCTTTGCAAAATGTGCCAGTAATTTTGTAAAACGCTCTAACTGAAATAATATTTGGATAATATAATTTGCACCAAGGACAAAATGCACCAATGAGCTTATATATGATATGGCTGATTAGTTTAAACAAAAAATATATTATATATGTATTTTATTAAACTTGATTCATGGGAACAATAATTATATAGCCAGATATTATGTGTAGCAGCATTGCTGCAGCAAAGATTATTAGATTTTCATATATATATATATTTGTGACACCGCGTGTGTGTGTGTATGCAGCTGAAGCGGGCAAGCAGTGATGATGCTTTGACTAAGCCTGTTCTGGGTGCAGCTGCTGTAGCATCTCGTATGAAGAAGACCATCACCACCGGAGCCATCTCAGAGCTGGCAGACAACAGGCCACGCAGCCTGACAGGTAGACAGAAAAGCTTATAATTTACACATAATAATTAGTACGCTTGTTTCAGAATTATCTGTGTAAGACTCTAAAGTGTGAATATAAAAAAAATACATTGTGTTGAAAAAGTGCTCAAAAACAAGAGATACTGTATATGTAGATCATTGTAGTTGATTGTTAGCCAAATGTGTATCTACAGGTCATACCTGTCACACACGTGGAACTCGCAGCCTAATTTCTTTCCTTTCTTTTAAAAGGCTCTTTTGATCTCAGGTTCAGTTGTATAAATATTGCAGTAGCTGCCAGTTTGCCTGTGTGTAGGCCCCTAAAACAGCAGTCACAATGTTTGCAATGGCATCTACATCCAGAATAATTTCACTGTGGAATTGAGTGGAACAAATGTGGAGTGCTTGCATGCACAGTGAATCTAAGCAACTTAACAGTTTAATACTTGGGGGTGGGGGGTGTAATATAGTTCTCCCCATCAACCTTGGCCTTGTTCCTTTTATGCTCCTTGTTCACCCTCAGCTGTGTCTGGACTTCTCTGATCATATCCTTCCTCAATTTTCGTATGTAGTTTCTTGCCTGAGATTTAGTTATATGGTTTCTGTGGTTTTGTGTACCAAAAGAGTCAAAATTGATTTTTACACAACCTCACTTCAACGATTGTTTTTGGTTTTAATGACCTCTGTTCTAATAGGCTTCTGTGTATTTCCCTCATTTAAACAGTAGTTTGGACTGAAAAACTCCTTAGAACTTGAATTACTAGAACGGGTGAAGAACTAGAACTAGAAATGGGTGAGGCTAACCTCCTATAAGCTGAAGGTGGATACATTTCATATGTCTTGGTTTTAGTGACACAAATAACACAGTTCATTCAAAAACACATTCAAAACAAACAAGCTTTTGCAGCTAAATTTTTTTGTTTAGTGCAGTGAATGGTTTGATTGAAAATGTAACTCTGTTTACATGCTACATTAAAATAATTTATTTAAACATAAGCTAATTTTGGACATTCATGAAATGGAAATAGTCTTTCACAGTTAAGAAAGGCAGCTCGTTGCTCAGTGTTTGCTTAGTCTTCCACTCTATACTGCAGTTTCATTTCTTTTGTCCAACACAGGGCAACAAAACAGAGAAAAAGGAAGCCTAGTTTGCTTTATGTGGCACTTACAGGGATATCTTGAAGGTCATGTTTAATTTGTATTGAGGGTGGTACTGTTTAAGCATTTGGAATTCTAGGGTTTATCATGGTATCCACAGCCTGTATCGTTATGGGACCGTATCACACTAGTCCACAGTGGTCCACTATAAGAGTATACTTCCCACGCCTAATGATACCTTACTCACACATTTTTCCTCCAAATATTGTGGTTGGCAAAGCGTTTGTTGAGTCTTGATTACTATCATTCTGCCCTTTAAAGCTGTGTGACGTTTTCCTATTGTTCTATACACATTTATTGTGTATTCTGGAATGACCGTGTATTTTACAGGCTCGTATTAAACCTTTCCCATGACCCCTCAAGTCTGAAATCAAAATGAAAATCTAGTGTAGCACCACTAGAGGGAGGCATCTCCTCAATATCCAATATTCCTCATTAACCAATTTATCGCACAATGACCAACACATTATTAAAATAAAGCAAAGCAAAGTGGCCCCACGCATGTCACGTATGAACACACCACACCACACAGTGTGAACCGTGTGAAATTATTTTTCTGAATTTAATCCATTCAGCAAGTGAAGCGGTGGGCAGCCAGCGACCCAGCACCCAGGGAGCAGTGTGTGCGTGGCAACTCCCTAAGCACTAGGGCACCAGCTGCCTAGATGATCTTATTTCTGTTGTATTTTTATTTTTTCTTAGAAGCCTCTAAGACCCTGCTGTCTAGAATGGGAAAAACCTGTGTGGGATTATTTGTTTATTCATTTCGGAATAGAAAACAGGTCTTTGTTTCCATTATTATCTCATGGACAAGGTATGGACAGGAGGGCTTTGATCGTGATTTACTTTTGATTAGCATTGTTGTCAGTGGAGATTCACTTTTAAAGTGCGGCATTTAAACTGAGAGAAAAGCGTTTTGCAGTTTGTTTATCTGCTGTGCGTGTGTGTGTGTGTGTGTGTGTGTGTGTGTGTGTTTTGTCACGCTCAGAGTTCAGATTCAGGCCACAGCAGAGGGATGAACAGGAGGACTCCTAAAGTCTTATTTTTGTCTGAGTGCAACACAGTGCTAAAACAACACTGACATCAGTGAACATTCCATCACTGTGACACACACACACAGTTCAAAGGCCGTCGGTCATCAGATGAGAAAACTGAATTACTTTCAGGCCCATGTTTCTCAAATTGAGGTCTATGATATGTATCCAGTGGTTTCTTAATTTTATTTTATTTTTTTAATGATGTGACATAGGTAGTGACACATTACATTCAAAGTAAAGACAGTTTATCACACTCAAAATCTTGACATGAACTGAGCTTCTTACAGTCTGCATTAAGTCCTGGACTAATTTGGTTTGTTTCAGTAGTGCCAACGTTCTTCATACCCAGAGAAAAGCATGAGAATATAGTGATGAATTTTTCAAAAATAAACAACAAGACATTCATACTCTGTCCCAGTTGTCTTACCATCAACTTCAACACATTGCTGTGTTTATATGTATATATATATTAGAGGTGAGCATAGATTATTTTTTTTAATCTAGATTAATCTCATTGTAATCTTGAGATTAATCTAGATTAAAATCCCCCCCCACCCCCCAAAAAAATAATCCCAATGCCTGTTTTTATAGTGTGAACGATAAATATGCCTCCAAATGTTCTCCCAGATCACTTTAATTTCATTTGGAACTCAGTTTAATACATTACCCTTAAAG
>JBBPDB010000083.1:11936980-11951296 GCA_037974465.1 Brachypetersius altus
GCCTCGGGATGGGTAGAAGGATAAAGAACAGAATTAGCGTAGCAGCCGTTCAGAATACAGTGTGCTAGTACTGGACTGGGTTATGGGATGAGTTACGTGAATGACAGATTAAAGAGATGCGTCTTGAGTCTACTTTTAAACTGGGAAACTGTGTCTGAGCCTCAAACACTGTCTGGATGGCTAAAAAAAGATGTATGTCACTGTTTGTTATGGTTTAATTTAAAATAATCAGCCTTCGCATTCAGCTGTCTTTAACCATAAATGGCTTGGTAGGAGGCAGTGAGTTAATACCCCCCGTAACATCCCAGGTTGGCAGCCGCTAGAGACCTCCCTTTTACAGAAGTGGACTTTTAAGTTAAAGTTCTGTGTACACTGGGTTTTAGTTTGGAGTGCATTAGTTACAGCTGACCTGTGTTTGTGTTTAAATGAGTTTTTCTTCGTATTGGTTTATGTGTTTAGTTCATGAGTAAGTATGTATGTATGACAACTTAGTTGTCAGTCCATTAACTTCATGCTTTGTTACGTAGTCTCTTGTTCTATCTCAGGTTTCGCTTAGTTTAGGCCCTCGTGCCTTTTTGTTTTGGCAAAAAACGTCTGTAACCATAATGGTCTCAAAATACTAGTTTGATAGCAACCATGTATATCACACTTTACCCTTTCTCACAGGAATGCATTCAGATTGTTTATATTCTACTAAAGAATTATTGTTTTTAAATCAAACTGAGGGAGATTTTATTGCATCGAAGCTAAAAAAAAACACAATTGATGTACATTGTTATTAAGTCAGAAATATACCTATAGTATAGCGGTGCTGGCCACAATAACACTTGCTTAAAATTCAACAGTTAAATCTTTCACATACACATAGATCTGCTGTGGCAACAGATGCGCAAAACAAGCTCATAAGACTAAAATTCGAACCAAAAAACATGCAAAAGATGTCATCACAACACTCTAGACTGATTGTCTTCATTTGCAAAGCCAGGCCTGATGCAGTAGTGCTTATGTCATCATCAGCAACAGCTAAATAGTGACTCAGTGTTTCTGATTTAGCTCATGAGGCAGCAGTCGCCATGTTCGCAGGGCTGATCCACAGCAGCTGTCTTATTAGGCACCAGCTAAGAGACCTGACACCTAACTGCCACTGTCAATCAGAGATATGATTAAAGATAAGCCTCTGGTTAATTCATCTTTTGCTAGGAAGAGATGTTGATACTGTTCCAGAAAAGTAGGCAATTTTGTCTATATATTGCCATAATAAGGTCATTCCTTTCCCTGGTGAGGGGCACATTCGTTATCTTAAACCTCCCCAAGTGCTGAAAGATGCATATATATTAAAAGTGCTCAAATTAATACAAATGAAGGCCTGCTGCACTAGATCGCCAACAAAAGAGCCCTAGAGTGTAGAACTGACTTTAATCGTGAGTGTACTCGTAAATTAAATGCTAATCACTTCTGTCCACTTACTCTGAGTAGATGCATCTTAATGCCTAGTTTTAGTCGGTGACAGCATGTGTTTTTAAAGATGAAAAATGAGAAACCTTTAGATAAGACTGAGGTGTTTATCAGCAGTAGAGTTTTAAATTTCAGTGTATTGTGTTGAATATTCAGCCTTGCTAGAATAGGCCTCATTACAACAAATTAAAGCATGTTGTATCCAGACTGTATGCCATATGGATTGGCCTGAAAGATTAATGCTGACACAGATAAGAAGCATTATCGAGGCTGCATTATAATGGCTGCATTCCCAAACTGATCTGCTCATAGTGCAGCTCAAAGCTTCACAAGATAAGTGGTTTTCCAAACTATAACTGATATTGTAATTACTCTGCCTGGCAAAATGTCACGCTGACTCCTCAACCTGCCAAGCCCCAGTACTTCAATGAAGAAAAAAATATGCGCTGCGTTAGGCTATGCTGATTTTTTGCAATTCTGGTTATTTCTGAGGGATTTAATTTGCCCCTTTTACACATGGCACTAACGTGTCCTGGTTAAGCCATGCATAAGCACACAGTGCCTATTTCAATTGTGAAAGGGGTCCAGTAATTCTGGTCTATTATCTGGTCACTCACACATTACATTCGTATTGTAAACACTTAAACAATTTTAAAATGTTCCCCAAAACAATGATTTTTTCTAATTAACTCTTAAAACACGAGTGGCACAGATTCGTATCGGCAGCACAAGAAATGGTAAATTGTCATCATATGGCAGAACAGATCCTTATATGGAAGTTCCCCTGGTTTGTGTTGATGCTTGGGAGGTCAGGCACCATGCTGTGCTTTGTTTGGTGTTCCTATGTCCCATAGAACCAAATTTATTGTAATTTAAAAACACATATAATAATAACAGTTTAAAATGACTTCATGTAATAACGGCCCCAATTCAGATTTTGTTAAACTAAGTTACATTAAAGTTAAGCCACCACTTCAGAGACTACACAGACCACACAGAACCTGCAGTTATGTTCCCAAACGAATGTTGGTGTGAAATATGTGCACAGTTCACCAGCCCCTGGCTCACTCTCACAAGCTGTCGTTCTAGGAAAAGGATTAACCAAACAAGAGCTTATCTCTGATCTCAAATGAGATAACAGACATTCTCTGGCTCCCCAGACTGATTAATAGGGTGAAAGTGTAAAAGACATGGCTATCTTGTTATCAGCTCTCCATTCGTTTTATACAGGAATCGGACTTGGGTTCGGTTCAGATGTGGAATGATCCTGCATGTGGCTCCTGTAAATTAAGAATGAGAGAGAATAAGAAAGAAAGAAAGAAGTAGAGAGTTAATGAATGAATAAATGAAAGAGATGGATGAGAGAGAATGAGTGACATGAGATTCAGTCAGTTTTTGAGGAGACTGCGAAAGAGAGAGAATAGTAGAGAGAAAGAAACGAAGAATGAGAAGATTCAAGATTCAAAGAAACAAGAACAGAAACAGAATTAGAAAGGAGGAGATTATGTGACTGAAATGGGGAAAACGTAAGAGAGGAATTGATTTAAATTATAGGAAAAAAAGGAGAGAAATAAAGAAAGAGACCAAAATAAAGAACATGGGATAGAGAAAATGAAGGAATGAGAGAAAGACCAAGCAAATTAATGAACAAGAGTGAGGGAGAAATAGGAGAATGATGTTATGAAGGCAGAGGCAGCTGCCCTTTCCTGTTTTCATATACAGCCAGCATACTTGCACACCCTTAATTGGATTAAACAAGAAGCTTACACTGCGCCAAATGACTATGGCTGGTATAGCTGAATAGGAAAACAGGGAGAAAGAGGGAGAAATGAAGAAGAGAGTAAAGACATTTACTCTAATGAAGGAGCATATAAGAAAGGCAGAGAAAACAGGGGTTATGAGGGAGGTCTGAAGATGTAAACATAAACAGAAAAAATTAAAAGAGAAAGAATACAATTTTTAAAAGAACAAAGACAAAGGCAGTGTCAGGATAACATTAGCATTGAAATCAAAGCTTTACTGGCATGAGTGTATTATTCATTCATGGAGAAACATATTATGCATCTCTAAATCATACATCAGCCTCTTATTCCACTGCATTATTCGATTTTTTTTTTTTTGTAATGGTGGTGATAGGAACTAGGGAGTTGTTATGTTATTGCAAATATAACCATTTTATTTACTGAAACAAATTTATAATAGTTGATAGTAAAATAGTGATAAATAATACAAAAAATAATTTTCTTATGGGACAACACCCTGTATCTTCCTGTCTGAAAAGATTTGTATATTTAGAATGTGTATTTTAGGTGAAGGCCTTCTCAAAACATTAACCAGTGTATTTGTAGCCACTTCACGTGATAACTTTGTGCGAGTTGGCTATTAGACATTAGACATTAAACGCCGTGGTCTAGTTCTCATCACCACATGCAGCAAGAAAAATTATAGATAAATATAGTTACGAGAAGGAAAAAAAAACAAAAAACCACCAGACCCACATAATGTCACCTTAAGTTTTGTTTGAAGAAAACAGTAGGAAGTGCACAACGTTCTTTTGTGTTTTCGTGTTTCATGCTAGTCTGTTTTTGTTGCAGCACGTTTTTGACTATTGCTACTGTGTACCATGCAAAACATAACTGTGTGCTAGGGTTGCATTAGGCAACTACTGGCAACAGTAGGTAATAAAACCAATTAGATTTCTCTTTAGTTGAAAACCGTGTAAAGATTTGTGAGTTTGGATTACTGTTTCTCTATCGACTATTGCAGCATTCAAGCTTGTCTCTAGTTCTTCTCCCTTTTTTTTTGCTATTGGGAAAACGCTGGGTCACTGTGCTCATGTGTGAGTGTGAGCATGCCTACATGTATGTGTGTGTGTGTGTGTGTGTCTACAGACAAGAGAAAGTGAGTGTGCCAAAGCCCAGGCTAATCATCCTAGCTGCCCGGCTGCCTCTCCTGCAGAATAGATGGATGAGGTCAGGAGAGTGCACATGTGGAGGAAGAAAAGAGAAGGCTTTACCATCAGGGCCTGCCAAGAAGACAAATAGACACCCCCTCCCTCCTGTACTCTCTTTCACTCCATGCGTTTCCATCACTCCCTCTTCACTCCTTTCCTCTCTTTCAGAAAAGGGATGGGGAGAAAAGTTTCTTGAAGTGGAAGAATAAGCAAAAGTGTGAGCAAAGGACTGTGGTAAAGAGAGGAAGGCGTAATAGAATAATAAAGCAGGAACACGGCAAAAACTGCTGAGGTTGTTTTGGACTCAGATCTTTTCAAAATAACTCAAAATGTGTCATTCTTAAAAGCAAGTAGATTGAAAGTCAAAATCGTGTACAATATTTTATTCATGTGGACATGGTATTTAGTTGAATCCAGTGAACTGGATTTGCTGCAGTTCAGACTCAATGTTCATAACATAACACACCTTACCTGAACATGACTACATGTGACACAAATAAAAAATAAAATAGTTTGTGGTCGGTGGTTTTGCATGTCATTTTAATAGCCCATTTCTGTCTTTTCTGTCAGATAGAAAGTCCTAATTCCAGTCCTGCACATTCACTATTCACATTTGGTCAAATAAGCCATCCTTTTCTTGTGAACATGACTGGGTGAACCTTCATTACCAAAGTGAAAACATTGGTGGCTTTGCGGATGCAGTGAGTGGTGTAGATGTTTGTGACAGAGGGAAGAAAGATCCTGTTGATCTTTCAGCTGTCCTCACTATCTGCTGTAGGGTTTTGCAGTCTGAGGCAGTATATTTCCCAAACCATGTCATGATGCAGCTGCTACCTTTGTGGATATGGCTTTCTGACACACTTTACAAATCATTGATTCACTTCTGATATTTTGTATCTGAAGTACCTCCATATTACAGAGGAACCTTTAATCTGTATTAATTGTTCCTCCTCATGCCTTGTGTTCGTTGTGTAAGTGAGATTGTAAGATGCCCACATTGCACACATATTTCAATAATGAATTCTTCAGGATATCATTCTTATCATAGGGAGGAAATGAACCAGTATATCCTGGGCTATACACGGTGACACAGCCTATGGGTTTTTTATGACCCACCCCTGCCCAACCTGTTATGAGAACCAATTTTCCCATTTTGCAATGGGAAACCACTAACTTCTGCCTATCTTCAGATTCCTCAAGATTCTTTAACTGGCTTTGCCTTAGTGACTCTGTGGGTCCTGTTCTGGACAGGGTTAAGCCTATCCCCTAGCTACATTTCCTTTAAATCACCCCCCCCTGGGATACCATTTCTGTGTGTCCTTTTTTACAGCTACCTCATTTGAGAAAATAAACGAAAAGAGAAAAGAAAGCTCAGCTCTTTTTCTGTAAACAAGGTGTAATATCCATGCTCATTTCAAACTGCCTGTTTATCATTTTTAATTAATCAAATGCTTGATTTTTTATGTTGCCGTACTTAACCACCAAACATTTCCCACAATACAGAACTTTACCTGGCGAAACTAATCCAGTGTTGCTTAAGACTGTGTGTGTGAAAGTGGGATCAGCTGTCATTCAGCCACACTAGCCCAGCCTAGGAGGAGGTCTGAAAAGAGGAGAGAGAGAGAGCGTGCATGCATGTGTGTGGCTTTCACTGTGACTATGAAAGGCCACTCCCCCTGTCTATACTTGTGTGTACGAATGTGTGTGTGTGCATGTGCTGATTAGAGCAGAGGCTTGGCTGTTGTCACAGTAAAGAGAAAGACTGAGAGAGGGAAAGAGAGAGAGAGAGAGAAGAGAAAGTGTCAGAGAGTATTCAACATTACTCTGGATCTGGGACTGCGAACAGTGGGCTGTTGAGTTTTCAGTGACAGCTGGTCAGAAAAGAAGAATCAAGAACAATAAAAGGAAGGAGCACCCGATAATCATTTTCTCTACAGTTTATGTGCTTACAAGGGCTGGGACCAGTTCAGCAAGACTCCCTAGACAGTGTGTTTAACCAGCACTGCCTCAGGCTTAAGGCTTTTTGATGGATTAATGCTGTGTCGGTGCGGAGAGGTAAACGAGTACAGCCATGGGGAATCAGGCAGCCAGAGCAGAGGAGCCAGAGACAGGTTTGAGAAAGCACTCTGCTTGCTCACTCGTTCTGTTATTTAGATGTTTTTGCTCTGTGCATCTCTCCCACTGCTTTCTGTGCAAGTCCTGCCGCTTTTACTGTCACTTTCCTCTCTTTTACTTTCAATGAGCCATGAGTAATTCAGGGAGAATTCTATGAATTTTGTGCTACATTTTTGCAAAAATTGAATCTTTTAATCATAAACAATCATATGTTTACATATAGAAAATGAACAGTCACAGTTCAAAACCTCTGAAAGCTCCCTCACAGAAAGTTAAGTGAAATGGTGGTGAATTCATTACCTGATGCCTAAGAAGTTGTTTACTGATAGTTATTTGATTAAATGTATGTTAAATAAAAATGTATTCTTGCGATTCTTTATCATAATTAGTATTATATATAAAAACTCAGATGTCTGTACATTCACTGATGCTTTTAAATAGAAAAGCTATTACATTTGTGTTGGAAACACCTGGCCCCTCTCATCACCACCGTAAAAGAAATCTGAGTTGGTAATGCTAGAATGGCATCTCAACACTCTGAATGACTTCATTTACATCTTGAATTGTGCAGATATAAAAAATATATATATCATACTTTATTGAATTACACCATGTGTTTGTCATTGTCTGTGATAACTGGACCTCGCAATGGTGAATGTTTCTCTCTCTCATTCGTCTTGTCTGTTTCTCGTATGTGACACCAAAGCTCAGGTCTATTTCCAGCCTCTTTAAAGAGTATACAGGCAGCCATCTGTGTTTCACACAGATGATAAATGCAGCTCATGTGCCGGCTTTTCCTCATGCCATTGCTCTTCATTACCTCATTTCTTACTCTCTATGGTACTTAAGCTGTCAGTACTATAGACATTCATTAGCAGCCTTACTTAAATCTGTCCAGCTGTAGTACTCATACTCAGTTCCTTTCCGAGTGCCACAGCTTTGAGCTGTGTTAGTATTAACTCTCTTTCATCTCGAGCTGTGTGATTTATCACAACCCAAAGATTCCTCTATGTTCTAATGCTTTTTAGTGGGAACTAATTGAATCGACTGTTTACAGTATAGTGTGTCTGGACTTGGAAAGTGCTGAGTAGGGCTAAATATCTGAACCATCTTCTTGAAGCAGGAGGAAGTGTCCATATATGTGTGCATGTGTGTGTTTGTGTACATGTGTGTGCCAAAGCAGGCTATATCACTCTGCACTCCCTTGATAGCCATGAACTACCCTGAGGATAGACTTAACCCATTTCCATTTCAAAGTAGCTTTTTAACTGAATTTCAGAGCCTTGCCTTCAACTTTCACCATGGAACACTGCATAGAACACAGCATGCTTTCTTTCTTTTCATTTCTCTCTGTGCCTTCACTCACAGTGGCACTTTCTCTTCTCTTATATTTGTAGTTTTTTCAGTCCTTTCATGCATGTTCTTCACAGATGTTCAGCTCAGCTGGATATCAACAGTGCTATAATTAGTGGTCCAGAATGGAATGATTGTGATATATTAATCTCTAAATGGGACAATTTTCATAAATAATTTTCTAAACAATACAGGTGCATAGTATATAAGCAGCTGAAATGTTATTTGCCAATAGAGAGGTAACGTTAATTGTTTTTGAGTTATTTGAGTACATACATATGTGTATATCATTTGGGTAGTTTTGTACTTTACTCAGGCAAGGTATCATTCTCTCTTTACATTTTTATTTAGATCTTCAAAGCATAAAGTAAATCTTTATGAGATTCTATTTAATAATGTAATAATAATAGTTGTTGTTTTGGTTAATGTAACACTTAAAGAACACACTGTATTAGCTATGTGAACTACCTGCCTTCCATCATTTACCTTATAGTAACAAAGATTGGGCAATATCAAAATGATACAGTTGCAGATTGGAGCAAATATTGGCTGACTGGACTGTGCAGCTCAAACTATAACATTGTGGAGGATAGAAATTGTATTAATTATGAAATCTAATGCAGCTATAACTCATTTTTGAGAATAGAAATTAAATTCATTATATCTAATGCGGTTATCTTGTTTGAACACCAAAGCAAACAGACACCCCAATCAACAACAAGTCGTGCAACATGATTGGTTATTATTTTATTAGTGTTTACCTTAATATACTGGCAGCTTATCTGCTGAGCTCTATGAAAGAGCTCCTCCTCTTCACAGCTGTCCGGCCAATATCATGGACTGTGTCTCTGTCACTTGTCCAGTCTCAGTTCTGTGTTTGCCTACTTGTTGGTCAAATGTGTCAAACCCCCACTTAAGAAGTAAGTCCGGTTTCTTTTTAGGCTTGAGACGTGGCACACCTTGTGTTTAAAAAGGCGTCGTCCGAACGCCCCCTTATAGTCGTTTGAGTCAGATGCAGTTTCTTTTCTGTGGCAGTTCAGGCTGCTGAGGAACTGATAGAATGCCTTTGAGATGTGTGTAGGCCTGCACTCTAATGAAAGACTGACTCAAAATGAGGCCTTTGTGATGTGTGTTTGTGCGCGCTGGAGGTGAATGAAGTGGTCTGTGTGTGTAGTCTGACTGTGAGGAGGCAGGCTGCCAGTGTGCCACTGCGGGGACCTTATCAACCAGCACGGGGGGAAGCCTCGTCAGCTCATCGTACACATGTGTGTGTGTGTGTGTGTGTGTGTGTGTGTGTGTGTGTGTGTGTGTGTGTGTGTGTGTGTTTGTGTGGTTTGAGATATCACAGCAGGCTCTGATTTTGAAGTCAGCCCAACACACACAAGTATGGGCTATGTCTGCCTTCACAGTGTAAAACCTTTTGGCTATGGGAAGCAGCACAGGTCTGGATGTTAACACACAGTTGCTTGTAAGACTTGATTTTTTCAGCACTGCAGATGTTTTTACAAGTCTTAGTCACCGTTATCAATGGTGAAAACAAAATGCATTTAGTGATTTTCTGTTAATTATTTTTCACTCATAGTTTACCACAGTATGTGGAGAAACTTTGTTGAAAGTGCGGCTTGTTAGATTTCACTACCACATTCATATCTGTGAGTAAAAGAAAAGGTATTTAATTACAGCTAGGATTTAATGACCACATCATATTATTTGTCATTTTCTTGACATCTTGGAAATGAAATAAAGTCATACGTACAAAGCTGTTGAAACATAGTGTATTACAAAATTAAGTTTGTATAGCAAAATGACTAATAAGATGTTAGGGTAAAAGTTTAACTCAGCTGGGGTTGTAGCATGCCATAGTTATTAGTGTAAGGGGAGAAAAAAACCTTTTGAGCAATTCGTTTGTTCTACATTAGTGTCTTTTGCTTCATGGCTCTTTAAAGTTAATGAGTCAAAAAGGCCAAAAGGCTACGTGTGTGCACAGAGTGTGTATATGTGGGTGGTTGTGTGTAATGACTGCAGTCTTTTAAACAGCTGGAGTGGATCCTTGTGGAGATATGGTGTCACGTTCCTGAAGTTACATAGAAGTGTAGCTCAGTCAGGCTCAGTTCACCTAAGGATAAACTTCCCAAACATGACGCATGACTGCCTGTATCCTGTCATTGCCCCCACAATACACCACATATACACACACACACACACACACACACACACACACACACACACTCTCTCTCTCTCTCAAGGGAGCCTGAAGTAAATGTAAAAAAAGTCTCATTTAATAAATACAGTCAAAAACATATTAGGAGCAATACCTTATGCATGGTCCACACTATAGAATAATTGATCCATTTTGTTGCCAATTTGCCCCTCGTGACAATTGCTCAGGGTGATCTTAAAAGATTCTATTCACTGACTGCACTGTTGTGTTCGTTGTCTGTAAATCGGTCTTTACTCTGATAATATTGTTTCTTAATTATCTTAGCTTTAAAGATCAGTCTGTGTTATTTTGACCATAGTTGTTTTCTGTTGTTGGATCATTCAAACGCTTTTATTTATCCAAACACAGACATTGATCAGAATGTTCATAGCACACCAAGTTTTAAGAACAACCCTCAAACAATTTTATGAGCTCTGTTTATTCTCCTAGGCACAATCTTTTTGTCAGCTCATACACAGGAATTTGATTCATAGACTTGTACTTTGTTTCCCCACTCTGAGCTGATCTAAGTGAGCTCCCATTAACACATCTGTTATGTTGAATCGCTGTGTGGTATATTCCACACTATTACAACTATGCACTATGTCCGCCAAGGAATTCCATCTTATTATGAAGTGCATGCAGGATAATCCAATGAGTTGTTTGGTGCGCAGTTTGCCTCTGCAAGAGAATCACTGCAATGTAAAAGCATTAATCGATCCTCATTATAAGATCGCATTATTTTGATCCCTCATCTGGTTCCGCTGTTAAGTAGGCCTCTATAATGTAATGAGAATTGATTATATGAGGAGCTGCTCAAAGACCTGTGACGAGTGGCATGAGAAAGCCATTGCTCTAATAAGAATTCTATATAAAACTGATGCACAGTGAGGTATTTTACAACGTTCCCACAGGTCCTTAAAATAAACAAGAGTTTATAAATTAAAAATAAAAATCAAGTCATAAATAGACACGGTTCCTTGAAAGTGCAAGGATTTATAGATTTTGAAAAGTCTTCCTGTTTGAGGTTTATGTAGGTGTAAGAACCATGATATTATTCAGTAAATGAACAGTCTGGAAAAACAGGCATGTGCAAGGATCTGAGATAACAGTGACTATGTCGTGGCCACACAAGGCTCACTGTTGTGCATAAAAAGTGACGGGCAGCTGTTTTGTACCTGTAGCAGAGAAGAGCAACTATAGCACAAACTGCTGACAATGTGATAGAAAGGTGTCAGAACACACAGTGCATCGCTTCTTGGTGGGTATGAGCTGCATGGCTGCAGACCTGTCAGAATGCCCATTCTGACCCCTATCCACTGCAGAAAGCGCTTTTGATGAGCATGTGAGCATATCATTAAGCTTCGTTGTCCTACCCGTCCTGTTCTCTAAAAGGATCATTTGCCTAAAATGCAATACACTTGGCACCACCTGCCATCACTAACATGCCATGAGAACCTGTTTGCATACAATTTTTTTTTGTTTAGCTTTCAGAGAACAAGTGCATTTTAAATTCCAGTGTAGTTTGGCCACTACACCTCTGGCCTCTGACTCATATCTGGCTGGCCCTTTCCTCATAGGAAATGGTAGGTAATGTTTTGTCCTGGTATCACTTCAAGAACATGAATCATTTCCCTTTTCCACAGAACACCACAAATTATGGATTTCCAACTAGGCCTGTCTTGTATATTGTTAATCGTTCTTGCAATATTAGCTTTTGGAGCACTCACATCAAAGAAAGGTATGATTTGCATATGAACTCTTTAACCAGTAACAGTTAAAGTGCTGTTATCACAGTTGTAGATTATTTGAGTTCTTTAACCATGTTACTGATCATTACTGATTTAGCTGGAGGAGTATATTGGTAACAAGTATTAATTCCATTTCTTACAGCTATATGTCTGCAACAGGAGAACAGTGTAACAGGAGAAAAAAATTAAACCTCATTACATTATCGTCTTGATGTTGTTATCTGTAAATGGAGGGATCAGAGGTTTAATATCAGGGAAGGCAGTGTTGAAGGATGCTGTATCAAAGCAGCCCGCTGTCGTTTTTGGGGTTAGCCAAGTAGAGACTGGACTAGTGCCCATGCTCAGCAGATATCTTGATGACCTTAGCACTGAAATATGGCTCAACAGTGGGTCTATTTTCAGCCCTGCTTGGAGACTAAAATACCAGTCTGTACCTTCTCTAGATGTTTATCCAATGAGGTGGGTAAGAAGAATGGAGAGAGACAGGCTGGAGTTGAGAAAGGGGCAGTTTTTGTGCTTTCATGCTCAAAAAAGGAGGTCCACTGCTCCTGTTGTGACTTGGCTTTCGTTGCTGAAATGTTTGGAAGTTTGGGTAATGCTGAAGTTGGTTGCCAAGTGTTTTTTTGAAGGGGAAATGGTTGAGAGAAGGTTGTGATAGTGTTGAGTAGTGATTCAACAATAACCACATCACTGCCATACCATGGTATTAGGAGATATTGTGGATGTTGAAACTGTGGAATTTATGTCTTAATAGCTACACCCCCACTTCCAATCCCAGTTCTACACATGTCATAGCAATACATGTCTGGCCCTGTATCGCTGAATTTTGGGTAAAGTAGAAGGACAGACAGGCCTGATTCTCTTAGCAAAGACATGCTGGGCACTGTGTGTGTAGCAGACTGGAAAAACATGGACTTTGTTGAAGAGACCAATTTCCAGCGTATCATATCTACTTGTGAACACAGCTTTAGTTGTTTTGGTTAACAGGAGAAGAAACAGGAATTCTGGTCTGGATTTCTGTGGCTCTTGGAATGTCTCTGGTGTCTGATCTCCATCCACAGTAAAGAGAGCAGCCATATTTTAGATAATCTGTGTGGGGGAGAATGGGGGAGTTTGCATTGTTGCATTTAGTGACTTAACATATGCTTACTGTTCAGAAGAGCAGTTCTCATGCATGGCCTCCTACAAATATCTCAGGATGCTTATAGTTTTGGGCACTACTCTAATATGTACTATATACAAACAGTTTAAATAATCATTTTTTTCCTGTCTGACCAGTGTTGGTTTCTTTGAAACTGGACAGAGGAGCTGATCAAATGTGCAACAGGCCACAGTCTATAGTTAACCTATAGAGTGTGCCTATAAGAATTTAATAAAATTTAATAAAATAACCTATGAGTTCTATTGAACAGGCGACTCCCTATATTTGTGAGTGCACATACATTGTGCACAGTTTGTTCTTTAGTCGCTCATCTTTACCTGCCTTACAGCAGATATGAGAGAAAACTCATGACTCATGTTTTATTCATTCCCACATGCCCAAGATTGTCGAGCGTGATTAATTTAACAGTCTATGCTAATTACTCACCTGGTTGCATGCCTTTTTTGTGGGACACAGTTTTGCAACCCTCCTTTGTCCTGTCAGCAGAGGCAAGCTCACACTCTCCCCTTTTGTCGAGCCGATGCTCGAACCCTGCATTGCCATTGCACCAGGTAATTCTCCATGGCACCCCTGGACTCCAGAAAGGAATGTGTTCCCTTGCAGCTAGGCATAGACCCAGACTCTATGGGTTCCGCATGAAGTGTGTTTCATCAAAACACTTTTTGGTGCTTTGTTTGCCCAGTGGCAGTTCCCCTGCAGCTTCTCTGGATGGAAGAGCGGGAGAGTTTTTGTAGACAATCAGATCAGTGTGGGGGAACAGATTAACTGACAGACCCACTGAACACCTGGCTGCTGAAATGTTCAAATATTTAGTAGGTCCTAATGGTTAAATTGTGATCCAAAGCTGAACAAAACTCTATTTGAACCCAAACACAAACTTTAGATTGCAATAAACCTCCACTGTAAAATCCTATTAATCTGTTACATACAATTATGGTTACAAATATTTTGACAGATGTGTAAAATGGCTGTGACTGTCATGGTTGGACTCGTGTTGCCGGGCCATGTTTTGTTTTTCTGTTTCTTTTCTTGTTTTCTGTTTTGCTCCGTTTCTGTTTGCCCTGATTCCAGCATAATGCTGAGGTAGCCTAAGTTATAGTTATGTTCTGTTTAGTTATACCTAGGAGTCTGTGTTCCCCATGTTCTGTGGTGTGGTTGTCCTTGTGTTCCCTTAGTCAACCTGTCCTGTTCTTCCCCTTGGTGTCATGTTATGTATTAGTGAGAAACCCCTATGCTGATGTATCATGCTAAGCGAGAAACCTCAAGTCAGGTCTGATTCTGTGTACCCTGCCTTGTCTTCACCCCTGCCCTGTCAGTGTCTGTCTCC
>JBBPDB010000083.1:11990160-12015542 GCA_037974465.1 Brachypetersius altus
TAGCGGTCTTGGGAATCGAACCCAGACTTTCTGGTCGCAGGGCGAATGCCCTAACCACTAGGCTACCAGCTGCCCCATTTTTCAATTTTGTAAAATGAAACATTGAAGTTTAAAATTGCCCTTTTCAGCCAAACAAAACAAAACCCTACTGTTATTTAATGATGTGAATATGCATGTGATGATTCAGGATCAAGGCAAGCAGGATCCAAAAGGTTTAAGCGAAAGCGAGGGGCCCAGAAATACATGAAAACACATTCAGTATTACAAAATAAACCCCTGAACTGAATATGTTGCCTAATGCCTGATGCCTGATACATTTTTTAGTCCAAGATCTTCTCAAAACTATTGTAAAACAAGGTAAGTATGTGAAGTGACAGTTCACTGGTCAGTTTGGATGGGAAAATAAAATATTTGTAGACATTGTGCCCCAATTTCTTCACCACAATATAGAAAACTGAGCCTGCAGGTTTCTCCAGCTGCCATTTCACATCAAGCCTGTCTGATCAATTTAACTGCACAGAAAACGTAAGAGATTGATAGATTGGTAGAGTTCCCTGTTTAAATTTTGGGGGGAGGGGGGATTGATTTAGCCACTTTTGTTAGCTCAGAGCTTTTAATAGTCTGACCTTGAGAGCCCTATGGATTCACTCATGCAAGAAGCTGATGTTGAACAGATCATTTTTCTGCTTCTAAAAGCAAAGCTATGCCAGTATTGCTTACAGAAGCAGACAGAGCTGTTGCCTATTGATAGCTGAGGTGACAGAGACACAGCTCTTTGAAAGTTGTCACACATTTGCTGCTGTAAAAACCAGTCTGGATGATTTTCTTTATTTTGTTGAGCTTTTTCTTTCTAATAGTATTAGTGTTTGAAAATAGACGTATTTTGTGTTTGCTATAATTAGAGTATTTAAGAAGTGGTCATTCATATGTTTTGTAAAATTATTTCAGAACTAACATCTTATATCCAATCATTTTTATGTAAAAGTAATAATAGCAAATGGGATGTTCCTGGTATGCAGTGGTTATTGCAGACGTGGTCCATGGCCAGGACAACTAGTGCATTGGTGACAGGGTCATGGAAGCCCGAGGCTCATTGATGCATGTGGGGAAGGAATTCTAGCCCATGTGGTCTGACTCAACGTAGTAGCGATGCTGTAATTTACAGCATATTTTATCTTCAGAAGCGAAGGCGAGTTCATAAATGACCGGATTAACAGCTTTACAGTGGTGTAGGTGGGCCCCTGGGGATGGAGAATATCACAGTATTCATCATTTTCACCAAAAAATGTCTTAAAATCTTTTTACTGAGTTAAAATGAATCATTCCAAGCACATTCTGGATCTCATCAGTACTTAAGTACACTGACCAAAAGAGCATAATTAATCCTGATCCCTCCTGGATTTGCATAAAATCCATAGTATTAGGGAAAATGTCATAAAGTATCATGTCATTTTTGCCATATCACCTAGCGTGGGTGTCATTATGTTTTCCATGGGGGTCAGATAGTGTGGCATGAGGTGGTCTGAAATTCTGGGCTGTAATATTAATTGATAAATAGGCATTAAGTTTTCAGTTTAATCAGCCATGTGGTTTTATCTATAATTCATAGTCTGATTAGATGAGTAAGATGCATCCATAATTTATGGGCCATTTAAATGAGGGTGGTTTGAATTCGGTGGTGAACCAAACAAAGAAGTGTTCATGTTGCTCAGGCCTCCAGCAGACTCCCACTGAGGAGACACAGGCTGCGCTTTGTGCCCCTTGTGACTCGACATTTCTCACAGATTTACTGTCTCTAATACCGTCGGTTTATCTCGTCCTGGTACCCTGGCGATGAAGCTGAGGAAAGTAGGTCACGTTGCAATGTTGTCAGACCTTTCTCAGGTTGGTCGGCGAAAGAACTGCCAGGCTGAGAGAGGTAGGCCGACATCGCCATGGCAACAAGAAAGGGTTGTTTCAAATATGCAACAACCTCCTGTCAGGTATCGCGTTTCAAAAACCGCTTTTGTGGGCGTGGAACTTGGAAAAAATAAGAAGCAGAATTTGGTGTAGGATGCTCAGAGGGAGCTTTAGGAATTGGAGCCCATAGCTGCACAAAGTGTTTGGTGATGCAGCAAAAATAATTCACTTGTATGTTATTATACATGATGTAATTTAAGTTACAACAGGCAACGAAAATGAGTTGTGTCACAGTTTAAAAATGCTTTACAGTTTAAATTGGATCCTCAGTATCCCTCTCCCAACACAGAAAAACATTAACACTATAAAGGCTGAGTTTTTACTCACTTATCGCATGTGATATCGCCATAGCAACACTCAACAACATTATCGCATATCGCATGTTTTCCTGATATCGTGCAGCCCTAGTCCCTACCCTTTACCGCCACTACAGTCATAATCACTCGCCCACACTCAGGGGAGGCTGTGTGGCCACCAGGCACCCTGCTGTAGGACGAATTCTCCCCTGTCCATCCTCCGGCGTTATGTTTCAGGACCATCATCTGGCTCAGCCCTTTGATGTGTGTGGAGATCCTTCGAATGGAGAGTGAGGCAGCGAAGATACAGAGAATGCACAAATGTCCAGGTTTGATTTAGGATCTCCTAGTGCCTGCACAGCACAGAAATAGGGAGTCGAGGGGAAAAAAGTGGTCATTAGAGTCTACAACCAAGTCCCAGGCTAGCTAGAGTGCCTGTGACCTACTGCTTTAATGGAATTCCACAGTTCATCCCTGCTGAGGAGGTCCTTTTCCTTCCTGTTCTTCTCCATCTTTCAAAAATCAAGGGTGAGATAGAGATAGATAGATATAAACAGACAAGAGAGAGAGACAGTTCTAAAGGACATTAACCAATCTCATGTGTTACTATCTATTTGGCTTCGGCCCCTGCTGTAATTGAACATGAAGATTCAGCTTTTTTTCCCCTCTTTCCTAATAATAATTATGATGTTGAATGAGAGATGGCCCCAGCGCACGCCTTCAGAATATTAAGCACCTAGAGGTTTAGATGTATGTGCAGCACGGGGCACAGGGGAGGGGCTGGACTACCAGCGGAGCCGGTGAAGGTCGTCGCTGTTTTTTTTTCTTTTCTATTCCTGTAACTAATCAGCCTAAAAGCTCTGCTTGTGAGGAAGTGTTCCCCTTTTAATGGAATGCCTCATACATTAAAGACGGAGGGCCCGCGCTGGAGGAGTCCACATGACCATGTCAGCTTTCATTTTTATTAAGACTTTGGGTTATTGAGGACCATAAACGTGCCTCCTAAAATCGGGCCGCTTTTATTAGCAGGATGCTACGAGCGCAGGAAGCTTTGTGCCTCCAAGCTCTTGAATCTGATGAGCGAAATGAGCTTCCTGTTAAAGCGCTGCCAATGTAAAGATGGACCCCACGACTGCAGATGAGAACGTGGTTATAATGAAACCGAATAGCGCTTGTGAAGACGTTACGATCTAGACTGTCAGTGGTGCTACTTTCTAACCTCGCTGGCGCATTCGGAACATAACTCGGGATTATCCGGTGGCCCGAAGCCATGAATTGGTTTGATTGGAGTGATTGTTTGGGTAGAATCACATCATACCCATCACTAGCAGAATCGCTGGCCCTAGAAACAAATTCACCCCCTCCCCCCCCCCCCAACCCCACTGCTTTATAGCCTTAATATCACAGGCATCGGGCCTAAGTGAGCCCATTTGCTTTTAGTGTTTTGAAACCACTTAGCACTCTTCTGCGAACAACTGGGCATCATTCCGCCACTCTTCTCTATCGCATATCATATAACCATGACATTTTTATTCTTCTCCCCTTAACCGTCTTCTGCTCACCCACTCCTTCAGAGCTGGTGGGAGGCTTTGCCTTTTCAAATCATTACAGCATCATTATCTTTCAGGCTGCCATGTTGATTTTTTTAATTGCTTTTCATGTTATTAGGGCAGCGAGGAGCATCACGGTGTACTTAATTAAAGATTTTTGAATCATCAGGGGTTTTTTTTAACATCATAGTTTGATGTAAATGGCATTAAAAAAAAAAAAAAAGACATTCACCTTAGCGGTAGCGAGTTGTTGACTCGCATGTTGTAATGTTAGGCCTTAATGCCTTTAATAATCCTGTTTGCTCACCAACTCTCTCAAGCTGATGGCATTTAGATGCTTCCATAGTTGACTTTCATCTGGCTAAAGTCTTGTGCAGGAGGGGATTACAGAAAGCTTTAACAAAACGGCATGCTGGTGCATCAGTGGTGTTTTTACACCCAGTAGTCAGCGTGCTTGTATACATGGCCCTTCCTATGTGACACATTTTAAACCTTAACACTGTCTCCATTGGTGCTGAAGAAAGAGAATCAGACACACTGAAGGGACCAGGTATGGTTAAAGTGACTGCTCGAATATTCATATAATGAGGACTGTGTGCAAAGTGACTAACGAACACAAAAACAGGCAAAATGTGTGGGCACCCGAACATCATATCCCCTATGAGCTTGTTAAACCTTCACATCTAAGCCAAGGTTGTTAATATGGAATTGGTGTCCATTTACTGCTGTAACAACCTCCACTCTTTTGGAGGGTTTCCACTTTTTTGAAACATGACAGAAGATATTTGATTCATTTCAGCCACTGGAGCTTTAGTGAGGTCACGAACGCGTGCCGAGCAATGAGGTCTGGCTTGTAATCAGTGCTCCAATTCGTCCACAGATATTATTAGATGGAGCTGGGGTTGAAGATCAGGGCTCTGTGCAGACCAGTCCAGTTCATCGCCACCAAACTCAGCAAACCATTTCTTAATGGACTTCGCTTTGTTCATGAGGATGCCGTCATTCTGAAACAAGATTCAAGAGTCTTTATTTGTCACATGCGCAGTCATACAAGTACAACTCACAGTGAAATATATCCTGAACCGCTCCTTACTGACTGTGCAAACATTACAAACAATAAGTACATTTTTAAATGAAAGAGATCTGGAAATTTACTAAAACACAGATAAAATAAAGAAATGAGTACAAGTAGATAAGTATATAAGTCTGAGATTTTCTAAACTCAGATCTAAAGTAGGTAACTTAAACTTAGACTTAAACAAGGAGCACCAAAAATTTATGTTTATGTAATGTAGCAGTAATATGTACATTGTGCAAATGGAATGTTAAAGTGCATTGTGCCATAATAGCGCAGCAATATAAAACAGAGTGAACAAAGTGACCAGAGTGATGTAAACAGTGTAATGTAACAGAGTGACCACAGTGATGTAAGCGGTAGAGTAGCAGCATGTGATGTAATAATAAATCAGATATGACTCATCTCAGATATGAATCTTGAGTCACACTCAAGGCAAATGTAAAATACTTATCACATGTTAATATTTTAATGCATGTAATGAAGTTAAAGCACAAATGTGAACTGTATTTCTGCATTTAAGGCAACGAGTTATTAAAAAGCACTGGGCTTTTCATGGAATAACCTTACCTGTAACGTTGCTCAGTGACCATCATAATGTTAGCAAGCTAAATAAAGTAGAATAAATATTTATTTCATTCATTCATTTAATATATCTTATCACACTGTGTTTTGATGCATTTAGTAATATATATTGAGACTATGTCTTAGTTATTTCTTTATTACAGTTAAGGACTGTCAGGCCCAACAGTGTCTGTGGTAACTGTGGTAAAAATCACTGTAACTTGCTTTACTGAAAATATTGTGTCCACTGTGTTAACACTGAACTCCAGATGGTTTAGCCTGTGTGCAGTCAGCGTGCTGAATATACTATCAGAGGCTGTGCATGTGTGTGTGTGTTTCTAGACACTATTCTTGGAATGCAAGTGACCACATATGCCTCTTACTAACTTGGATACTGAAGTCACTGTCTGATCCTGTGTACTAAGACTTTAATCCCTACATCCCATTAGCACAAACACACACACATACACAGAAGGAAGCAATTGCCATCCTTCCATATTAAGAGATGTAATAGGCAGCCTTTTAAATCCATATTATGAAGTAACTAGGCAGTTATGAAATGTTGTTATTGTCCCGAAGAGATTATTGTATTGTATTATTGTCTTACTCTGTTTTTTTGTGATTATGAAAAATGCAAACACGCTGACAGTGATCCGAGATGCCAGTCTGGTTTCCTGAGCTGGACTAAAAAACAAGATGAACAGTGATTCTCCACTAAAGGGAAATCTTTAAGGACGAGGCCTAATCCCTTCAGGACGAGGCCTAATCCCTCTCTGGGAAAACTGACCCATGAACACCTATTGTAGGTGTGGGTTATATGAATGCATGTTATAATTACTGTGATACATGACAATGCTCTTTTCTGAGAATGTATCACGAGTGTTATTGGTAGTTTTAGAACATTGAATAATTGTATGTGTGACAAAAACAGATCTAGACCAGTCTATAAACAACAGCAACCAGTGGACAGTCAGAAAGTGGACAGTGGTAGCAGTGGACTTTTTATAATTTGACTTTGACTTTTCCTTGTGTTACTGGTTTACTTCATACGAACTTAAATCATGCTATCCATAGTTGTTATTCCAAAAAAATGTGATACATAATGATACAGGTTTGCCACACTGCCCTTAGGTTTGTTTTTAACCCTCTCTCTCTCTCTCCCTCTCTCTCTCCCTCTCTAGGACATAGATGAGCTGATGCACACAGACAGGCCAGACTGGCAGAGTGTGATGCAATATGTTTCTCAGATCTACAAGTACTTTGAGACTTGATTTCTGTCTGGACAAACAAAGTGGGAAACCTTCAGAGTCACATCGGCACTTTCTGCCCACCTCAGTACCCGTCTACATCAAGACCTGGCACACGTCAGAGCTTTTGGATAGACATGCATACATACTCTCAACAACACACATTCATTTCTGTTTAATGGACCTAAATCACTTCCCTTTCAAGCCAGACCTCCTGTGCTGGGCTTCCTCATTTCATTTCAAGTTAAAAGTTTTGAAGATGGTCAAGGTTAATGTTTTAAAACCGCGGTACAAACAGCAGTTTGTTGGAGTGCAGTTTGACTGTTACTGTTTACATAGAATGGATTACTACCAAAATTATAGATTATATATGTGTGTATGTGTGTGATACAGAGGGGGGAGAAAGACAGACAGAGTGCTATTTTTGAATATCATCTTTGGTCTTAATTGATAAATTAAGGTAAAGTTGAATATTATATAATAAATAATTATAATCTAAATAATTTAGATTTACTGTATTTTCTGAGAGGTCCGAAAAGTCAGCTGGTACATTCACAGGCGGCTCTCTCTTCGTTTTACTGCAGGATTTTTTTTTTTTTACAATCTTAGGAGATGTCAGATATGTGCTGTGTCATAAAAGTAAATCTAACGTGAAATATCATTTGAAATGTAGCTGTCATCGAAGGCAGTAATTATACAACACTGACATTTACTGTCACACCGTATTCTGTAATCAGAGACAAACCTGTGCCAAATTCCAACACATAACAAACACTAACACTACGTTGAAGACATATTTAAGTAAAGTATTTTGTAGAAAAGTAGCATCAGTTTCAAATCGAAAATGTAACTGTGGACAACAAAAACCTGACTTGCTTTGTTTCTTTTATCGCATAAGAACTGGCTTTTATTTATTGATCCTGTGATGTTCCAATGCTTGCTGGTCTTGATGGCAGGTTTCTATCTAAAACATTTCAGTTTTGCTTGATGAGAGATGTTCCTGGACAGTTAAGTGTTAATAATAAAGTCTTCTTGATCAAAATAGCTTTGTCAATGGTCAGTTAATCATGGTGATTACAGGAGAGAGAGAAACTGAAGTGATGCCAATGTTTCCTCTGAAAGGTGACAGAATGAGAGAGAGAGGAGTAAAGCTTTTAGGCGGTTACTAAAAGCCCTTTAAAGCAGCATGTGCCAAAACAGTGAAACATCCGTGTGGGTGCGAAATGGAAAGATACACTTGGGGGATTTTACAGCCCAATCACTGGAGAAATGTCAATACACTGCTCCCCTCACTTCCTCTCATCTATTATAATCACACATCTGACTGAAGGAACTATATATAGGCCTAATGTGAGCCTGATTAAATACCATTATTAACTTAAGAAGGACCACTTTCACATGATCAACATCCAATAGAAACCTTCCAGTAGCCATTCACTGCTTGGTTATAACTAAATTGAAGCACTCATTGCCAGTCCATTTTTAAGGTGAGATTAAAACCTAGAATTTGTGAACACTTAAAGTTGATTTTAAAAAAAAGACAGTGTTAAGAGCACTGCCTTTAAGACCAGGCAGTTGCAGGTTCTAATCCAACCCTTACACTTCTTGAACATCAGCCCTCATTTGAAAGTCAAATTTCCCCCCCAAAAAAGGCTTGCTTGCCATGGGATCCTGTGGCTCAGTGGTAAGAGCACTGCCTTCAAGGCTAGGCTGTTGCAGGTTCTAATCAGCCCCTTTTATTTTGAACATCAGACCTCATTTGAATGTCAAATTAAAAAAAAAAGCATGCTAGCTGTGGGATCCTGTGGCTCAGTGGTAAGAGCAATGCCTCCAAGATTGGGAGGTTGTGGGTTCAAACCCTGGGTGGGGGTCTCCACAAATACCAATTCCAAAGAAAGTGGGGAAACTTAACTTAAGAAAGTGGGGACCCCCACCGATTTGAACCCCCCAACCCCTTTAGAGAAGGAAACAGCACAATCTGGAAGGCAGTAGTGCTCCAGGAATAAGATATCCCAGTGTTTCCGATATTTTCTCAATATTAACAATTCTGTGCCAAGTTCCGGCATGTCCCTGTCTACCCCCACCCACACCCTATAAACAGCAGTGTGTCAGTGTGTGTATAAGAGCTGCACGGACGGTCTGACTTTCTCCTCTGTACACACAGTGACGTCGTTTTGTGGTCGGAAGCGCTTACTCTGGAGGGGGCGTGACCTGCTTTAGTCGGTGGGCGTGGTTTGTGATTGTGCCGGGCGTGGCAACGGGCTGTGATGGACTTAACGTAGGCGCATGAAGAGTCATGCGTGTGGCGTGCGCTCGCTGTGAGTGAAGTTTGATGCCTGTTGTGGCTCCTCTTTAACAAGAGACGCGCTGAGGGCGAGCCTCCCTTTATCTATGTTCTGTAAAACTCAGGATCAGACCTCTGCCTCGAGGCCTCCACTCTGAAAGAGAGAGAGAGAGAGAGGCAGGAAGAGGAAAAAAAGAGAGCTGAACTTGTGCAGACTCGTGCTGCATGCTTCTGCAGATTCTTGGAGTGGTGCTGCGGTTGATTGGTTGATTTATTCTGAATGAAGTTCAGGGAAGAGTAGAGGGGAGTCAGGAGAAGAGGAGAAGGGCAGTGGTGATGCTGGTGTGTGCGATCTCCTATCTCTCAGATGGCAGTGTGTGTCCGTGTCTCCTGGAAGGTGCCAGGCTGCGGCTGCAGAGCGTTGTGCCGGTCTTCATCCCTAGCCGCCCGGGGCCACGCGCTGCCCTGAAGACCCCCCGTGCCGCTGCGCGCCCCGTGCGCCTCCGCTGAGATGAGTGCCTTCTACATCTCCATCGAGCTGATCATCGCAGTGCTGTCGATCGCGGGTAACGTGCTGGTCTGCTGGGCCGTGGCCATCAACTCCAACCTGAAGAACGCCACCAACTACTTTCTGGTGTCCCTGGCCGTGGCGGACATCCTGGTGGGCTGCCTCGCCATCCCCTTCGCCATCACCATCAGCATCGGGCTCTGCTCCGACTTCTACGGCTGCCTCTTCCTCGCCTGCTTCGTGCTGGTGCTCACCCAGAGCTCCATCTTCAGCCTGCTGGCCGTGGCCATCGACAGGTACCTGGCCGTCAAGATCCCTCTGAGGTGAGTGGAGAGTGGAGAACCCAAGAAAGCCTCACAAGAGTCACTCTCAGAGTAGGAACTATTAGGAAAAAAACTTTATAACAAAACGTTTTCTTGGCAAAAACTTTGTTGCATTGTTGACTCTCGTTTACATGCTGATTTAGACTCTGGTTTATAAGCGTCATATTTTGCTTTACACTGGCTTATATTCGTCCTATGTTAATTTGACCTGTGGTTTATGTTCTTCATATGTTTATATGTTCATATGTTTTAAAAGCATCGCGTAATGATTTAGACTCTGGTTTATAGATTTAAACTGGTTTAAGAGCTTCATGTGTTGATTTAAAGTCTAGTTGAAGAGCTTCATATATGTGGTTTATATTCTTCATGTGTTAATTTAGACTGATTTAGGAGCTTCATGTTGATTTAAATTCTGGTTTTTATATATCATATGTTGATTTAGGCTCTGGTGCTCCATATGTTAGAGTCTGGTTTAAGGGCTTTATATGATTTACACTTGATTTTAGACTCTGGCTTATACTCTTCAAATGTTAATTTAGAGTCTGGGTTAAGAGCTTCCCATTTGGATTTAGACTGGGTTATATGTTTTATATGTTGATTTACACTCAGTTTAAGAGCTTAATGTTTTTTATTTATGCTTTATTTTAAGAGCTTTATAGATTTAGACTCTGGTTTAAGAGCTCGATATGATGATTTAGACTCGGGTTTTTATTCTTCCTATGTTCATTTGAGCTTTGTATTTAGACTCTAGTTTATATGTCGTATGTTGATTTAGACTCTGGTTTAAGAGCTTCTTATGTTGATTTCAACTCTGGTTTAAAAGCTTCATATGTTCATTTAGACTGAAACTGATTTAAGTTGAAACTCCATTTAAAATCCACATGGACAGTGTAAATAATGTACATTTAGATAGAAGATCAGATAAAAAATGAATGTGCAGGCACACTGATCTACTACAAAAGTTGATTTTAACTCACTAATATTTACTGAGCACTTCAACAATAGAGTGGCAGGCGAGATCAATAGCTTATCCTCGAGAAGACTCATCTATGGTACAAAGTTCAACAGGTTCTTGGTTCATTTTCCCTGTTGAAGGGTGAGAGTACTGGTTCTGATGGACACTGCTATGAGAGGGTTACCAGAGTGAGTCCTGTCGTGGCTGTTGTAGAGTGTGATGCTGTTAATCTAATATAAGTGGATGTCCACCTTAAGGCCCTGGGGGGGAGCTGGTAAAGGCAGGATAAAGTCTGCACAGAAGGGAGGGGAACACCGGTTGCTTGTCCAAGCAGCAGGCGATAACTGTCATCTAAAGTTGTTTACTGGTAAACGGGTCTTGTGTAATGGATTTTGGAGTTTCATTCTTGTCTCTTAGTAATACAGTAATACAAATAGTGCTGGAGTCTTGAACAAACGTGTTATTTTTATTCAGCGCCACTAATATCCGTATCAGCCCTCTGCATTAACTAGACATGGCTAATTTTTATGTTACAGCCACAAACGTAAATTATAGCCACATGTTCAGTGAAGTCAGTGAAGTCTTTCTTAACACAGTTATCCTCTGCGATTAAACGGGGATTCCCATTGATTAGTCACTGATATTTGTGCAAGGGTTGCCATCGTGATGAAAGGATGGACACATCCAGTTAAACTGATGTATGCTTGACCCAGATCAATTTTTTCTGTAAGATAAACTGTTTAGCTCGTAGACAACAGCCTGTGTCTGTAAGAACTGCTTTATAATAACAAAATTACAGCAGAAGTCTAATTATGAGAGAAGGTAAGCAAAGCTGTGATCTAAGCATAAGCTAGAAAATGCTGAAAGTGAAGATAAATGATCCTCGCAGAAATGCACCACAGTGAAAGATTTAATTTTACTCAAATATATTCTCAGTTGGAGAATATCTGCACTGTAATGTGTTCACTTTTCCAGCTTACAGTAATCGCAATGATAAACTTCGTACAGTAAGTACTGCAAGACTGTAGCCAAAGAAAGTGAAAGAGAGATTTGAGTGTACGTGTGTGTAGTATTCTACCTATGAGCGTTTCCGCAGCTGTTTGTGTTTAAGAACCAGACAGCCCACACAGTGCACCACCCCCCCCCCCAAAAAAAAAGAAAGAGAAGGGAGCTCTAAGTCTACTCCCACCAGCTTACATTTCTCTCAAGGTGTTCATGTATCATTTTCATTGCAGATTCACTTTTTGTCCAGGATCAGACATTCCCCACCACTTTCCATTTTGTTTTTCATTCAACAGTAATGCCAGCATCACCCCTGAACACTAAGACTTTTCTCAGTGTCTCAAGAGACTAAAAACTCCCTGGAAGAAAAGACCGCCATTGCATAATCTGAAGCATGGTCTTGCATCCTAATGGCCTGTACCACACAAATACCGGGAAGTTGTGTGGGGGAGGAGGGCCGGTTTGATGTAATTTTTAGACACTTTTGTCAGGGATGCACAGAACATGCTCTTCTCTCTTATAAGCGCACACAACGTTTTACAGGGCACAGTCCAAAAGAGTACATGGTTGCTGCGTTATTTCTATATATAATATGGCAACCCAAGATGCTTCAGAATGTGTATGTTGGAGGAATTCCAAAGGCAGTAAAGCAGTGCAGTAAGTACATGTGCATGTAGATCGCAGAACATCTCTGTAGAGAACACTTTTACAGAACCATACAATAGAAAAAGTGGACAATATATACGGCAGATATACAAATATTTATCAGCTCTTGAGCTGTCATATTAAATTTTCCTGCCATAACCCTTCAAACATGTAGTGTCTAACAGAAGTACTGCTGCAGGGATAAACAGGGATCAGCTGCAAATGTTTCCAAGTCTGTTAATAGAAAACTGGGCTTAAAGATACTGAACAATTCAGGAGGCAAAGAAACCTGCAAAAGATATGTTGTCAACAGAATGGTGGCCAGTTGATGCCCGTGTTCTGCAAGATGGGCAGTCGGGGAATCTGCGCTATCTATCACTTGCACTCCATCCTCTTAATGCTGACCAGTGGTTCAAAGTGGAAGCAAGGGAGCAGAGGGGCGAGAGATATGTGTGCTCAGAATAGAAGGAAGGGGAGAGGGCGGAGGGGGCAGCGACCATCGTCATGCCAGAACTAATCCACTCTTTCCTTCGTTCATGTGCCCTTGGAGAATGAGGGAAAGGAAGAGAAAGAAACAAAGAAATGACAGATGAAGCCAGCAAAGCACCCACAGAAAGTTACAAAACAAGGGACAACTTAGACGAAAGGAAACGTGCGATAAAAAATATGGTAAAATTAACCCTCTAGCGTAATAAAGCTAATTATGTATTTACTGCTGATCTTCACGTCATATGCTAGAATAAAAACCCTTTGGCCAGCACAATGACCGGCCACACTGGGTTAAAAAAATAAGGCAAGACAGAAAGAAGCAAAGCGTGATCACATAAGAATGACACAGGGTTATACAATAGTGCTTAGTTGGAAAAATAAGCAAAGACCCCTTCAGCCACCAGCACTGCAGCCTTGAACTTTACCCTAAAGGGTTCTTAGAGCATGGTGCTGTGTTGAAACTGTTATTGATGGCAGCCTTGATCATCTCTGTTCACGGCAAAGAGAAAAGCTGTGACAGGCTTTGGGAAGGCCTGATGAATAATGTATCCTGTGTATTACTCACTTGGCTCCATCAGAGCGGGCAGACACTGCAGTGTCTGAGGGCCAGTGATGAAGTGACCTGCACTGAAGAGTCACTCAGGCCTGTGTAGGTAGACTCTACTTTGGAAACATCCTTCCAGTGCTGGCAGTAATCACGGCCTAGGGCCTCGAGTTACACTGAGTAAAAAAAATAACTTCACAGGACCAGTGTTTTACTTTTGCTTGCAGTTTGATGTAGTTGAGAACAGTGGTGGGAGGACTATGTCTCGTTGTCACAAAGAAATGGTTACAGTGTTCTTAAAGCAAAAGCATGCAAATAAGCACCTGTAAAAAAAACAATTATCAGGGGAAATCTGAGATGGCAAAAACAGGATGTTACTTTTTAACATGAGCGCAAGTGGTATGAGTTGTTATATGTTAGTAGTTTTTGCAGTTATGCGCAGTACTGTTGTGTTTAGTCTGTATTGCATTTTAGTGTTCAGGAAAGCTACCCACTGAAATAAATAATTATCCAAGCCACACCTACTCCAAAAAATCTGCTTTTTAGGGGCCTTAACAAGCTAGATAAGCAGAAAAGCAGATCTCCAAGAAGAGGGTAGTGGGCAAGGTTAAAGAAAGCTTTCTTTAAAAATATGCATTTTAAAGTGTTGACAGTTTTGATACTGTCCTCAAGTTAAGTCAAGAATTCACTTTGTTCTAAAACCATAGTTTACCCTTCACACCTGCTGACCAGCTTCTTTTTTTTGCCCTTCAGGTATAAGGAACTGGTGACAGGGAAGAGAGCGAGAGAGATCATCACCATCTTATGGATTCTGTCCTTTATCATTGGCCTTATTCCATTCGCGGGCTGGAACAAGAAAGCCAGTGCCTGCAGCACGCCTAAAAATGAGTGTGCTCTGCTCCAGAACTCGAACACCAGCAATGGAGAGGCACTGCCAGCAGACTGGGGCTTCTTCCAGAGCTGCCAGCTCCCATGCCAGTTTGAGAGTGTGGTGAACATGCGCTACATGGTCTACTTTAACTTCTTTGGCTGTGTGCTGCCACCCTTGTTCATCATGCTGGGCATCTACGTCAAAATCTTCACGGTGGCTCGCAAGCAGCTCCGCCAGATTGAACTCAGGAGCTCGGTGGGGAACGGGGAGAGTCACCATCACCAAGGGCTGCTGCAGCGTGAAATCCGAGCGGCCAAATCCTTGTCCATTATCGTGGGGTTGTTCGCCCTGTGCTGGCTGCCTGTACACATCCTCAACTGCCTTACGCTCTACACCAAGCTAGACAAGCCGGCTGCTGTTATGTATGTGGCAATCATCCTTTCACACGCCAATTCAGCTGTCAACCCCATTATCTATGCCTACCGCATCAGGGAGTTCAGGCACACCTTCCGGAAGATCATAGCGCGATATGTCCTGTTCCGACGGGACGAGGTGTACCTGAGCTCTAATGGGAGCAGTCGAAACAAAGACCAAGTAACCATGACCATTGATCCCCTGTTATAGCCATGGGGGACTATATGTTTTTAGTGCAACTTAATTTAACCATATCCATAATCAGTGTCATTTAAACGAAATAGGGTGCAGTGTCACCTTATAAAGGCTCATATGGGGAGCAGTGTTTACAGACCAGAGTATAGCTGCAAAAATATATCTGAGGGGGTATTTAGTAAAATGCTCAGAATGTGGACCATTAGTCTATTTATGAGGACTGAGCAGACCATTAGCAAGACTTTAAAAAGCGGGTCTTTCTGGAAAATTTGTTGTTAAATTATGAATGGAGGCCAATATGCTCTTCTATCACTACAACGTCAGTGGAAATACAGGAGTTTCTCCTCTTCATCCTGAACAAACTGAATACTTCATTTCAAGCCTTAACAGACACACGTTTGAAACAAACTAGTCAAAATGCCTCTATACTTGGATCAAGGCAATCTGTTCATCGACAGTTTCAGACACTTTGGTTCATGTTAAACAACTGCAGAGAGCAGAAATACCCATAGAACACCAACTTTTATGGTGTGGCGTCACCGAAAGCTCATGTTGAAAGAACTGACACGACTTGTGAAGAACCCGGAGGAACAATCCACAGTCAGATGGAACATAAACCACATAATCATGCTTAAGGGGAACATGTAGGAGAGGGTTATCCTCTTTTATCTGTGACAGTCATGCTTGAATTTTTAAGAACTTTTTAATCAATCGTCACAAATTAGAAGGTCACTTTAGAAAGCTCAGGAAAATCGTGGAGGTCGGTAGACACAGATATAAAGCATCTTGAGGAAATTCACTGAAGTTCAAAGAAAGCAGGGTGTGCTCCACTGGGAAAGATACCACTGTGTAAATGTTTGTTCCTTAGAGAGAGAATTTTCTACTTCAAGCAGTTTCTCTGCTTTTGGAATCCACCAGCACTGTGGATAAACTATTCCCATATTCAAGAGCTTGCAAGCAAATTGTTTGCAAGAGTTATGAATAAGCTGTTTTGCAGGACACACATTTGTAAATGGCATTTATGTACACACTCCTCTCTTTCTGCCTGTCTTATGAACACAAACCAAGTGGCCCCAGCTGCACTAGTGTTGGACTTGTTGGAGATTTGGTGTTGTTTCTGTTGCGGGTGCGTCACTGCCCCTAGGGTCCTAGTTCGTCACTGAATGTTCAACTCCGACATACTGTACAGGTCCAAAGCAGAATGGAGAGCCTGGAGCAGAGAGTGTCTGCAACACAGAGATTTAAAGCATCACCTCTGATCCAAGCAGGGAGGTGGCAGCCACTAGAACAATTTGTTCTGTCAATACTGTGAATTTTAGTCATACGTCTCCTCCACCACCAACTCCACCCTACTTGATAAAAATTCATGCTGCTCAGAGACATTATACCCCAAGTAACAATGCCCATTCTGTTAAACGATGACTACTTGAGTCAGAGGCAATTAGAGAACATTATTATGAGGTGCACAAGTGCTCTGATTGCACATTAAGAGACCCAAATGTTGTCTCATTTTCATCATGGCTTAGTGATTTGCTTGGCGTATTTGATGAATGGGAGTCTTTTATTATTAAAAGCAGACAATTATCGCACTTTGGTTTGATCCATTAGGGTGGGATACAATATCAGTGCTCATTTACAGAGTAATAACACAAAACATCCACCACACCACTTCTTTTGAACGGCTTTTAAGGCCCTGAACAAAATGACTGGATTTTTTTTATCACACACTGACAAACACTTGCCTTTACCAGTTTTTTTAATAAATCAGTCACACGCTTTTTTTAGGCTGTGCGTGGTCAGATGTGTTAGACAGAGCTTGGGCAAGGTATTGGTATATGATGTGACATGTTCTCCTACAGAGATGAATAATGTATCGTATGCTCCAGACCAATGGCAGATGGCACAGTGGTGAAAGGAACTTTATTGAGCGAAAGCTAATGCTTTTGAAGGTAAAGAGGCAAATAAACACGAAGAGGAAAACATAGGTAGCTTTTAAACAAAATACAAATGAATTTGTTTCATTACTACTTCTAAGGGCTAAACTGCAGGAGTGTGCCAAATTTAATGGACATTCCCATGGAGACCAATCTGTACTGCACTGTACTTGTGTTACTGACATTTTATTTCTTTATAAATTCTTTTTGTTACGTACTTTCAGAAGTTTGGTGAAGACAGTGAATAGGAATAAGGCCTTTCAGCTGTTTTAAATATAACTATTCAGTGATGTTTAAGATGTACTCTAGTTCTAAAAATCATGCCTTCAGAAGTGAGAGAGAAGGGGGAGAAGAATACTCTTTCCCAAGTGTAATTTCTAAATGTGCTACAGGATTTGCCACTAATCAGCATATACTGTGGTTCACAATTGATGTTCAGTGCTTTCAAGTGTTGACGTGTTATACCGCAATGACTTTGTTAGGTGTAAAAAGCAGTACTGTTATATAACACAAATCTGTATGTTTGGTGACATTTTGTTAATAAAAGCTCTTTATATTAAAAAAACAACAACAACAACAACAAAAAAAAACGCTGCTCAGCTGCATCAGCCATTATGTTTATTGTGCTTTATAAGTTTAGCAGAAGTGTTTAAAAAATAGTTTGTGTGAAAGCTTGTGTGTGTTCCGACAGTAACTGGTTCAATATGTTGGCACGCTTTGTTCTAACACAAACACTGAGGTGGAAAAGGAGCCAAAGCCAGAGAGAACAGGCCAGACTCTTAACAGGCCAGACGCTAACAGTCAATGAAGAAAAAACAATGCATGCAATAGTTTCCAAAGAACACATTGTAAAAATAACCAGTGCATGACATAGTCAGGTAAAAAGATTTAGAGAATAAAAGGCCATGAACTGTTCTTGCAAAGGCTAAAAATACTGAAATTTCAACTGGTTATGGGAGTGCAGACTCCTTTCACTGTTTGTTGTTCGGGGTACTGACCCTTGAAATAAAAGGAAGCTACATACAGCAGTCGCACTCAATGAACAGATGTACATTCTCTGGCAACTGATTAAATGAATTCATTCTCTCTCTCTCACATGCACAACTGGTCACAAAGGAATAAAAATGTATGAGTGAGTGTGAGCATGTTGTAGTAAAAAGGTTTTATGAGGTTTTGAATGTAACAATTTGTCTAAATATAATAGCAAACACTTCGTAAAACATCTGTTTCATAAAACTAATGTAGGTCTATTTGGGTTGTACACATTTCATGTCAGTTATTGCACAAATATAGTGTATGGGTGTGACAAGGTAATGGGATGTTCGTAATGAACCAGATGCCAAAACTGATGTGGAAAAACCCTATTGCTTTTTTTTTTGCACTCAAACTCATGGCACCTACTGTGCTGGGACCCAACGTGGAACAGAGTTGGTGTTTTCGTTCAGGATGAAGGTTTTTTATGGATCCTGCTGGGCTCTTCCTGAGAGGATGAGGGTCATGTGCTGATCTGAGACCTGCTCTTGCTGGCACAAGCCCATGGCACGGCAAAGGTAGGCTGCCAAGATGTGCTTACACTGGGATTATATAGAAAGACACATCCGTTAGTTAGACAAATGGAGCACATCAGGAATCAACGCATTACCAGGTTAGAGTCATAAAAATACCAGGGAATATCCTGAAGGGTTTAAATATAAGGACTTATAAGAGGCAGGAAAGATCTTCGTTAGTTGGTGTCCAAAAAAGTCTCAGCTAAGCAACAAAACGAGACTAAATTATATTTCCCCCCCACCATCATATTTTATACATGAAACACCTGTCTGTTTCCAGGTTTATGATTATTGTAGTCATCAAAAAGTCATTGCCTCAATGTGTGTTTGGCATGACAAAATATTGATGAACCCAAGAGGAAGCAAAAAGATGGTGCATGTGAGCCTCATTCTGTCACAGAGGGGGTAAGAAAGATTTGAAGCCCAAATCAATGTAAAGGGCATGAGGGAATGAGTAACAAGGGAAGGGCCAAAGATAGTGTGATATGCAAATGATCTGTTTAATGTGTTAAAGAATAACTTATGTGATTAATTAATTCAGGCTTTGTACCATAAATAGAGCTCATACCAAAGAAGCCTGAAGTTTGCAAACTACCCTTAAAGTTCTTAAAAAAAAATTTAAAAGCCGTAAATACATTTGAAAAACCTGAAGAAAACACTGATAAAATGCCCAGACGTGGCATCTATCCCAGTCATGAGGCAGTCTTCAACTGCTGTACCTTACTGCTACCAGGAAAACTGTGGCTTGTGTATGTGTGTGCGTGTGCATGTGTCCATTACAGCTGCTGAGACCACAGCAGCCTGCTTCCCACACATGCAGGCACACACACACACACACACACACACACACTTAGCAGACATAGCTGAGGTCTGATGAGAATTTCAGACCTAGCTTTTCTGTTTTTAAATCCTGTTTGTTTTCTCTTTAGGTCAGAAGTTTAGGTCGCGAAGAAAAAAAGCAAGTTCAATCCAATTCTAAAAGGCTGCCAATGCAGCAAACAGGCAGTTTGGATGGAGACGGAAATGCAGAAGACAAAATCCCAGTGTCCCAGCATGGCATGTTCTGATTCCACCACTGGGTGATGTGAAGATTAGGAGGACGTTAATGTTAAAAGCTCTCTTTTGGGCTTGCCACTGGACCCTTTCTCAGAAGGGCAGTCTATTTTTAGCCTCTGACTCTCGGGGGGCATGGAGCAGGCTGATTGAAATGTTATTCTGTGGTGAATGTTGTAAAGAGCTCGCCTAGAATCAGAGACCTGCTATCAAAGAGCAGCCTGCCAAAGAAGAGCAGAACACAAACAAGAGCCTCCCAGTGTCATCTATGCAAGCTCTTTCTTGCACCAAGGGAATCTGGTTCAGGCTTTTGTGGGAGGGCTACAAGGGAAGATGACAAGGAACTAAGAATGCCACTGCCTCAAAGCACAGCCTCTGTGATCGAGGTCTCAGGGTCTGCTTATGATCTTTGACCCAGGACCTCTGTGTGTGGGAGGGCCTGACCAGTTTATCAATTTGCTGATAAAAACAATCAACCTAAAATCCCACCAAAAAAGCACCGACATCCTCCGTGACACAGGTCTCAGGCTCTGCTCATGATCTTTAACCTAAGGCCTTTGTTGTAAAGATCACACTTATCCTCTAATGTATGAACTAATGTTCTTTTTGATCATTTTAATTGTTGCTTAGCCTTTACAGAGAGCTAAGCTGGCAGTTATCAGTTTCTTATGCTTTGCATGAGATCCTAACTTTGGCAAAACATGTTAATATGGTGCAGGATAAGAGTAAAATACATTTGGGGAAACTCAGTTGCTGGTGCTATGTGTATTAACACTGCAAAATGTGTGCATCTGTAAAATATCAGAAATACAAACGTGAACTTACCACCAGACTTTCATTTCTCCTGAGCACAGAGAAAGAGAACGCAGGACAGCAGCAGTAATGACAGGATGTATAGCAAGTATAGAGACGTCCTGATGCACCCAATACCTGTGTGAGAGGGGGTAAAAAAAAATACTTTCTTAGCTTCTTCAAATGATATATAAAAGATTACAGCAGGTTGTCCTATATTGCTGTTTGCATATTCAACATTATCAGATTATGCCAGCACCTTCTGAGACCACTGTATTACAACAGCTGACCAAACACATCCAACACACACATTGAATAATTACCTGAAAAATCTACCTGTCATGAGGAACAGATGTCATCTAACACAGTTTCACTGATAACACATCGTTAAGTAGCGAGACTTAAAGCTAACGAGTTTTTGATTTGTCCCACAGGGCTCATTTGCCTAAAAATCTTGTCAGTGACGGCATGGCATTGAATGTGAAGCAAAAGACTGAATAAAGATGAACAAGCCTATAATCCTTTCAAAGGCTTGGCCTAAAAATTAGAGAATGGCAAGTTGTCCTGAATTGACTTTCTAACTCCTTGATCAGTAAAAAATACAGGACAGTTTAAAATCAAAACGGCCAAAAATTTGATTTTCTTTCATTACAGCAATGACAAACTATTTACAAATGTTAATCCTGCACATGATCTCTATGGGACTCGAAACCGAAGGAAAGTCCAGTGCTGAGTGTGACTTATGAGGGCATTATCTGTGTGTATAAATCAGATGCCAAATGCTGCTCTGACACCACTACACCATCTGTTATCCCTCCCTAAACACTGACAAATTCACAAGCCGCATTAGATGATCTTCCTCTTCTGCCCCACTTTGTCAAAAAAGTGACACTTCATTGGTGATTCACCAACGGAGTAATTAGAATGGAGCCAAAAGAGGTGAAGGGTGGGCAGGGCAGGGCCGTCACGTTGATCAGTTGTACAGGCAGTGTTGTGATAAACTCTGGTTGGGAGTGAACTGGACATGGTGTCATGGTCAGTTTTAGTGAAAGCCACAATGATGTTGAAGAAGGGGGTTATTAGAGCTATTTAAAGGTTCAGCACACTAAATTTAGAACGGGAGTGTCCAATTTCACTTTGAGCAAGGAAAACCAAACTCAGGAACATGCTGCAACCACCATATCAGCAACTGATACAGTCACTGAATAACAACATGAATATCAAAACTTTGCATCTTCATTTTTGTTTTTAATTTTTTTGTATAGGCTTTGAAAACACCAGGTGCACCTTACATCATGTCGACCGAGGTATTCCAATCTTGCTTGGAATTTGCAAGCTTGGAATTGTTTTATTACTTTTTTCAATTATAGAAGAAAAAATGTACTTCTCCTGTAAACTTACCATTTTGGATATCTATGGATTTGTCCCAAAACAATGACATGTATAATAGCCGGCTAGAGCGCAGGCTTTGCTCTCCGTTTAATAAAATATGTATTTAATTAAATAAATTATATAGAATAAGACTCGTCAGCCACTCGTGGACAACATCTTTGTGGAACCAGGACAGTCTTGGTCCTAAAACACACAGTTTTACTCTAACCCAACTGGTGACACACAGACATCAAAAGACCTCACACACAGAGACCAACATATAGAGAGCAAAAATGTGGTTTGTCTGGGCGTCTGAGAACCACTGACACAGGGTGCCTCAAGAACACAAAGATAGACGCAGAGGATTTAGGTACACTTTAAATACACTGATATTTAGAGGAATACTTTACTGACAACAGAAAATTAAAGTAACTAGGAGACATCACCTTCTTGTGATCAGGACTTTGAGGGCTGCTTTTTAATTATCAGTTTTCAAAAAATCTTTATATTTTTTATAAATAAGAAAAATCATGTAAACCTTTAACCTCTCAGGAGTGCTTTTATTAGATCTCACTTAGTTTAACCACAAGATCAAAAGTGAGTAGAAACTGGCACCCCACTTCCTCTTTCTCAATCCTTGCAACTACCTGTTTTCATTTTGGTGTTTACTACCTTGGCCTTTTTAAGAAGTGAAACCGGTTGCCAGGTTGCAGATCATATTGGCACGACAGTGTCTGTCCTCACTGACCACAGTCTTATCAGAACTTTTTAGTCGCCCACACACTCTGTGCCTCATATGTTGGCCCTGATCCAGCAGCTGGGAGGGGATTCCACCACCGGCACACAAATCAATAATGTCTCACTGCGACAAAAACATGTGCTCAAGGCCCAAGCGGGGACTTGGCTTTGTCCTTACTGTGGAGCGAAAAAACTAGCTGCACCCTCATGGGAACTTTTAAAAAAAGCTAATGGAACTCCAAAAAATTTTGGAAGCAATCATGCAGTGGGCGATAAATAATCCATCATCAGATGATGCGAATGGCCCCAACGGCCCTCCTGGGAGCAAGTGAGCTGACCGTGGGCTTGTGGGAAGTTGGGAGGAGCTGTGGAGCGGGGTGATAATCAGGCCATTAGGGTCAGTTTGGTGTGCTTAATCAAAAATTAAAATCACAAATAAGACATTTATTAAGCAAAAACTACACAAGAAACACATAAACCATTTTAATGGGCCGTCTTGGCTTTACAACAGTGTCATACCATTCAGATTCCATTCTGGTACAACAATGTGGAAAAGATCATTCCCCAGAAATATTACGGGCAATTCCATTTAGCGCTTCCTTTTCCTGCAAACTGGACATACCTCTTAGATCACAAGCATGACTAAAGCATGTGAGGCAACGTTAAAACTTCATAGTTGTGTGTGTGGGTGTTTCTGCAAGCATGTCAAGCATGTTTGTGTCAAGGTTTGGCCACGATTTAACTTAAAAACAGGCCTGGAACAGTCATCATGAAAGTAACAGTTGGTTCTGAGGTGCTAAAAGTGGTGGAATGGTCCACAGTTCCTTTCATGGTTTAGTGATGCATAAATAGTTTATTCCACTCACACATAACATCCTTTCTGTATAAGCCCAGCTAAACAAATGAAGAGAATTTGAAACACCACATGTTAACATAGACATTAACACAGTTAATTTAATGCATTCTAGAAAAAAATAGTGCATAGTGGTCATCTCATTCAGTGGCATTACACTGTAAGACATGGGGGCGGTGTCAAAATACAATCAACTACATTGAAGACTAATGTATTCGAGTACCTGTAGACACTTTGTATATATGCACCCTTCAGGCAGGGCTCCAACATTTGCTATGCTAAGTGTTAGTAAACAAGAGACACATGACATGACTGCTGAGACTAATAAAAATTCCATTAAGTCTCATACACATCTGAAACAGGTGGTCTCTGTCTGCCTCTATGTTCAGACGTATATTGCAAAACACTATATAAAGTTTTTCACTCATCTGCAGCGAACCAATTATCCAGTGCCACATATCAAAAGTCCCTTTAAAATACTTTCACAAGCAGACAAAAAAAACCTCTCAGACAGCACTAGTCATCAGAGCAAGTGGCTGTAAATTGCACTTGACAGATGTTTAGGTTAATATGTTGAAAAGAGAGCTTGTGTTAAATGCGGAAAGCTGATTACAAAAGCACTTTATAAACACATTCCAACAAAAAGTGCTGAAAGTCAACATCAAAAATCTGCAAACATTATATTACAAGAGCCTCCTTCTCCTTAATTTTCCAGGAAATTAAGGAAAATCAAGGGGAAAAGTGCACAGATTAAGGCTGATTAAGAGATAAAACTACTGCATTTTCCCCTTACTTTTTAAAATGTGTCCCTTAAATAGAACCTCCTGAAACATATACATTATGTTTAAGATTAAGGGGTTTCAGACTCATGCCTTAAATCCACTTTAAGGTAAATTAAGGGATCAATTCACAAATTAATGGGCAAAATAAGGGGTTTGGTTTATTTTCAGGGGTAAATCAATGTAAGGTTAAGCACATTCTAAGTACATTGTGTTTTGTAGTGTATGGTCAATGTCACTGGGGGCAGCTGGTGACCTACTGCGTAGGGAGTTGCCCCTTCAATCAGGTGGTCATAGTCCCATTTGACAAATGGACACTTTACACTTACGCTAATTTACCTTTGTTTTATTGGGGTAAATCACTTCTGTTTTCAAATTAATCACAATAATTGCATGTTTCGATGTCACATGTACTTAACTTTCAAAAAAACTTATAAAAACACTGAAGAAACAGAGAACAGGCGGTGAAACTGATATCTGGCTGAACAGTGGTAAGAGGAGGTTCAGTGAGTGTTTACCGATCCCGAACGTGGTGTTTCCTTATTCTGCGGACTGTACACGCTGCTCAGATTGGCATGACAAGAAGCACAACAACAGCGAGTCACAGCTGCATTCTTCTCTTTTAGCATCAACAACATTGACAATTGTGACTTGCTTGGTCATCAAAAATATTCGCACTTCCCTATTAGTTGAAAACAATATATTACAGCTTACTGAACTCGTACGTCTCTTTAAATTCTCACCTGCCTTTAGAGCTCATCCCCTGGCTCTAGAGTCCATCTTTGCAACATCTCACCTCATTAAAGCGGTGAAAAGATCACCACAGGACCCCAAAGCAGCCAGTGTGACAAACACCAGGCATTATCTCCCAGCAGCCAAAGGCCAGCTAATTCATTAGTGTCAGAAGAGAGCTGTGGTAACCAAACTAAATGACGCTCTGCTGCTGGTACGAGGGGCGCACCCATGGGAACTCTACACACCGAGGAAGGTCTTTAAAGAATTACCCTAAATGAGCAACTGCCTGTGGCATATTTTCCACCTGCTTGCTCTCACGTCCACAACCAAATCAGGGTAATTCCACCTCAGTTGCTTTCCATTTCTGATTCGTCCAAAATTCTGTTCACCCATGCAAGTTTTTTTTTAATTACGGGATGTCTGAAGGAAAAGCCACCTCAACTTTAGGTCTGCTGACAGCCCACATCCATACAATCTTTGTCATACAAAGAATACACTGACCTCCATAATTATTGGCACCCCTGGTTAAATGTCTTAAAATAAAGTCATTTTTTATTGCAGAAGCATACCCTCACACTGAACATTGTAGAAAAATGTAACCTTCAACTTCAAGTGAATTTTAAGGGGAAAAAAACTCCCTGACTAAGAAATAATTATTT
>JBBPDB010000083.1:12015642-12030395 GCA_037974465.1 Brachypetersius altus
AACAAAACTGAATTTATTAGAAGCTAAAGAACACATCTTAACCGGGGGTGCCAATAATTATGGAGGGCAGTGTATGTCGTGAAGATGGGCATAATCAGGAATCTGTTCTTGAACTCTTCCTTTGTGAGCAAAGACAATTTCTTCAAGTAAACAAAAGAAAATGCTCCTCAAATGCTCCCAACTTTGCTGCAAAGACTAAAAGTTTGAATTTCCAAAGATATTCGAGAAAGAAACCATGTGAGACCTAAACCACAGATGTTAAATGAAAGTGCAGGAAGGTGCTTGTTATTACATGGGGCTGCATGAAGGTACAGTTATAAAGTTGGTCAAAGGTGTTTTTCCTGCAAAGAAAGAAAACAAGCTTGTCTAGAACACTGGACTGAAACTGCGTAAGTACAGTTAATTGGACATATCTAAGCTAACACAGGTTCAGTGGTAAATAAAATGTGTTATGGTGAAAAGGTACTGCAGATGAGAAGAAAAAAACACTGATTTGGAAGCAATTCTGTCTGGTCAAGATGAAAAAGAGATATAGATGGTTACGTTTGATTGCTATGGTTAAATGCTCACTACTCCATATGTTCAATACTGCCACGAGGGAAACCTGAAAATATCTTTCTGCCCCCTCTGCTGTTGTGTTTCTACACAACATGTCAACAGTAGCACTGATCCTCTTGAATACATTTATGTGAAAAAGCATTCAAAGACATGAATACATACAAAAATATATTTCAATCCTATGAGTTTATAAGACTTCATATTGTGTAACAGCACCGTACCAACATCCTCTACATTCAACAAAACCCCTCATCCTCCTTCCCAGTAAGGTCAGTAAGAAATAAAGGGTCCAGGCAGAGGTCAATGCAAACAGAATGAGATTCTGATTCGGGAACAGCTGGACAGTGGCCCAGGGGCAGGTTGTTATTAGGCTCACTGATCCTCATACAGGATGACAAGTGGAATGAGATATTAATGAAATCTATTCCCCTCAGACCCAGAGCCATGAGGGAGGAGAGCCAGGCGCTGAATGAGCGGAAATGTGCTATCAGACTCCTTCGAAAAATTCTATTATTGTTGGCTACAGCGTGATATACATACAAACATGTAATGTGTGCGGACAAGGTCCAGACAGAAGTTTGAATACACCATCAAACCATTTCTTCATGATTAAATAGTGCTCAAAATTAACATGCACCCCTTGTGCCCACTTAAGCCCTAAGGGCCCAGATTTAAATTCATAACTCTCATAACCACAAGTACTTTAGTCTCATTCTAGTTTCTCAATAATTCATATTAGTCACTGAATAATAACCTTAATAATAAGCCTTAAATAATGAAATAATATAAAATTTTACATGAAGATGGAAATCAGATCATTTTGAATGAAGGCAATTTCTAAAGAGAGCGCATTTCAGTCTACGTTGGGCCGACACGGACAGAAATGAAGGGAGCGTGTGGACTTTTTTCTGTAAGAGTCTCTTTTACGATTGTTTAACAATCATTTTCAAATTGTCTTTAATGTCATGTTGTATGTCAAACTATCATTTAATAGACACCCTTCAATATCTGACTAGTATCATATCATATCATGAAAATGAACAAACATAAGCTGAACGAGCCTCTTCTACTGTGTTATCTCATGTTTGAAAAATAAATTATAACTGTTCCTAATGAAACCAGACTATACTTTTAGTACTGGGGGAAAAACATACATTTCTATATACGATGGTCACACACTTGTGTATGTGTGTTTTTATGACTACTGATAAAATAACATTTTAGGAAGTGACAAAACATGTGCAAGCTCTGAAAATGTGCTTTAGGAAGAGCTACCAAAAGCAAAGGAAGGAAACACTTTACAGTAGGAGAGCGTTCAAAAGGCTACACATCACCCACTTAAGCTTTCATAATAACTGAGGTATATCAGCAGGAATATGGAGATTTACACTAGTTGCGGTGATGTGACATTAAAACTGACAAAAGATGCCTTTATATAAGAACAGACTCTTCTTGTAATAAGATTTGTATGTATTTTTTGGTCAGTTGCGATGATGATTTGATTGAATACTGTACTTCAAGAGTTGAATTTAACTCAAAATTTTGGTTAGTATTTTACAAGTCAATGTTTCCCCATCTTCATACACAGGGAACACACACATACGCACACGAGCACACGATAACGAGCACACACACACTACATTTCCGGGACAGCTGGTTTGCTGGGGATCATATTGGACATTTTGAGGATAACTCAATGCACAGCATCAAGTCTGCAGAATAAACTATTTGCATATCCTCAGACCATCTGGATGAATCACCACATTCAAGCGCTCTGTTTGTGTTTGTGTGTGTATATGTGTGTGTGTGTGTGTGTGTGTAAACTAAAGCCTTACCTCTACGACTTCTGTTGTATGGACAACTTAATAAGAATCAATGCTAGTTTTCCCAAACTGACAAAAATATACAAAATCTCAGAAACATGTCAGACAAAAAGAAGAATTGTTTATGTTTGTTGCATTGCCTTACAGAGGAAGTAAAAACATCTTGAACAGAATAAGATCATCTTTTCCTACCTTTCATCAGTCCCTTAAACTACAGACTTGACATGCAGATATTAGTCTTTATACTTTAATAGTTGCTGATGAGTATGTCCTAAGTAAGGTAATATGTGGACTTACACGCAATGTGCATTCCCTTAATGGGTTATTTTAGCCTTAGTTTTTAGAGAATCCAGAACTTTAAGTTTAAGTATACTGTACAAATACTGATAAAGGTGAGTAGAAGGGTATAGCTGATACACATGAGTAAAGAACACAACAGATTTATAACTTTTATGAGCTTTAGGAATACAGGTCTAATGAAAAGATTTTACAATGACTAAGCATTAAACATTTAGGGGGACGTCTAGACTTCAGTCCATCTACTCCAGTCTTGTGGTCAAATAGAGAAGCACTTTCAGCCACAGATTTACTACAATAAAGTGTTCCACTAAACGCCCTAGAAAAACCTTCCCCACATTGCCATCAGACTCTATATCTTCTCCCTCTGTCACACATCCACCCATCATATAACTCTAACTATTCCTCCTGTCATCCATCCATCAGACTATAACTCCTCTCAGACACACATCCGCACAATAAACTGTGCAATAACTTGCTGCTACACACATGTTCAATCTCTTACTGTGGGCAATAGTATTGTCAGGAGTAAAACCCCTATTTGTGTTACTACTACATGCAATAACCTACAAACTAGGTTTAGAGTATTAACTCCAAACTACTCTTTGTGGTAATCTGTTGATTCTCCAAGGTGGTACGATTATTTATTTATAGTATTTAATTCCACCTCACTTTCTGACTACATGTTGTTTATAGAGAACACAGTGTTTTGTAGCATATTTCATAGCATATTTTTTATTTAGCATTCAGCGTACATAGTATTTGTATAGAGAATTATTCTTATATTTTCATAATGGCATTTCCATGGGCCACCGCCAACATGATACTCACTTCCACCATATGAACAATATAAAATCAAGACTAAAACAGTGGAGTCCAGAAAACGAATACAACAATGAAACAATAAACGATCTTAGCACAACGCTGCTCCTGACTTTCTCATATAGTCGTATGTTCTTAAAAATGAAAGTAATTTCCGTTCCTATGGTAAAATGCCATGCTTTTGAACAGTTTTTGTGCACAAGTGTGATGTGCAGTACAAATACAAGGATCTGGTAAGGTACTTCCTTTGCAAACTCGAGTTGCAGATTATCATCTTATGTTTCAGTCCTGAGCCAATCTGAGCTAAACAACACTAGAACCTGCTCATTTCTTCAAAACAGTCATCTCCATATTACATTCTTACTCTACTCAATCATAGAGAAGTATTTTTTTCTTTAGCTATTACAAATTTAATGTGTCAATGTCTGCACTTCTGCCTTTTAATTTATTTTTAAATGTTTCAAAATATGGCTTTTTTTTCTTCGATGTATTGTCAGTCATTCAAATTGAGGTAAATAGAAGGTTAATAAAAGGCTAATAATAGTTCAAAGAGTCACACTAAGTGAAGTACTTCAATAGTGAGAGCAAAACGGCTTCAGTTGTTTTTTAAAATAACAGTCAACCAAACTGCAGAATAACAAATAAATAAATTACAGCTCATTTCCAAGGGTGGTCTGTTACAAATGGTTCCGCATTAATGTATTTGCCATCTCCTATCCAAAGCAAACTATTGTTACACGCAGGCACATGTAGTGTTGGGAACCTTGACCAAGTGTGGTGTAGCGTCTTTGCCTGAAATCTGAGCTGCAGTCAGCTAGGGCAGAGATATTGCCCACTATACCAACACCACAGGCAGGGACCGACCTCAAACGCACAGAAAAAGGAACTAATCTGAAGACCTCACTACTGGGGCAAGACAAGGGCAAAGCAAGTTAGCGGTGAAGGGATGCGGCAACCAGTAGACTTAAATACATACACAGTGTTCTCCCACGAAGACACAGTTCAGAGATCAGATATATATACTGGGGTTTTTGTATTTTAGCACTAAATTATTAAAAATAAAATATAATGTTGAGAGAACATAACAAAGAACATAAAGAAGGCTTGAAAGTAGCCAATACGAGAGCGTTATTCATTCATGGCGCTGATTGGCTGCTGCCCTTTGACGCATCTGTGGCAGATGCAGTACAGCATTTCCGCATCAGAACAGTTTCGAGTTTACCTTTACAGTTTATTTAAGATAATGTATTATGCTGGATTTATATTGAAATTAGTAATTTAGGGTTTATACTACAAAAATAGGTATTTATTTTTACCACATTTCTCAATTCTCTTGGAATGTAACCCCGGGAATTTCAGGGGATCGACTGTAATATCACCTTAAAAAAGAAACGGACAGGGAACACGTAAATGTGGGCTAAACTGCCAAAAGAACAGTGACCTAGCATCGATAATATAGTTCTAGCACTGAAAGTAGAAGGGAAGTTGATAAGAGCAAAAGGAGAATTGATGATGGAGATGAAGTGCTGAAGTGTTGCAATCAAACGTGTACGGATATAACATGGCAGTAAATAAGATAAGAAGGAATGAGCAGGATTCCACCCATCACTGCTATTTGTCTTGGTGGTTCAATGCAATCCTCACAATAAGAAACAGTTTACACACACGGTTCACATATCGTCTCCAGATTTCTAAACACAATCTGCAGAATTTAGCTAAACGAAAGGGTTAACAAAGAGGAACTGCATGCTGAAAAATCAGGGTCATCAATCCTGAAAACGCTTCCCAAAAATAATAAAACGTAAGACATCTGGACAGCAACAGACTTCCAAAGCTCCCAAAGCCACGTTTACGATCAGATGAATCAAAAAAAGAAGTTATGCCTGAGTCACAGCATTTCTTATAATATTCCATCATTTAACATTTATCTTCTTTCTCTCCCACTAGAATGAAAGGTCTCTCGGTGGGTGTTTAGCAGAAATTTGTCACACTCACCACAGAGTGCCCAGCACACAAAAAAACAGAATAGGGAAAAAATCAAGAGGTTTTTTATATACCCCCGAGGTCCATCTGTAAACCACAGGTGCACCCTGTTGGGTTAGACTTACTGGAAGGAGGGTCTCACCGCATGGTGGCCTAGAACAGTGGCTGGTGTCTAAAGCAAGTGAAGAGCAGACATTATCACTGCTCAGGGTGTCAACAACCGCTAGCTCTTCCATGACAGAGAAGATGCCATGACCCACACACGCAGACACACGCGCATATGCAGACACACTCTAGGCCAGAAATCTGGGCCTGTTATATCCTGTCCTATGTTTTTCCTCAGGTGCTGAGACGGATTGAACACAAGTTATTTAAAAAAAGCGGCTAGAATTGATGTCACAAATCTGTGCTGCTGTGGTAAAATCACGGGATGCTTGTTTTGATGAAACTTGTCCAGAAGCTTTTGCATCCACTTACAATGTTGCAAACTTCCAAACCAGCACATTATGTTTGTTTAAGGTATTTCTAATGTTTTTTTGTAAACGTTTGAAAGAGCAGCATATAAAAAAATTCTGGAACAAAAACAATTCTTTTAGAGCAAGATATGGTTGCTTCAGTAAGAAAAGTTGGTAAACCTCATCTCAATTTTTTTTTATTTCCGTGAAGCAGTAAGAGGTTTAAGATAACTTTCTATCGTACCTGGAATGCTACTCGGCCACTGGGGGAGGACACACGTGTTACAGAACGTTGATCCACCAGATGCAAAGCCTGCAGGGTGCAGGAGCCAAACACAAACTGCAGCCTGACAGAGAAAGAGACAGAGGAGGGGGTAATATTAATATTGCTACATTTACTTAGTGAAACTAGACAAATATATGCAAACGGTTGGTAAGTCCAAAAAACACCTGGGAAGTAGGAAGCAGGGGCCTGAAAAAAACACTCTTCCTCTCAGATCTGTTTTGTCTGCTGGTGGTTAACAATCAACGGTTCAAAAACTAGGGGACGTTCTTTAAACCAGTTCAACCAAACGCAAACAGCCAGAGGCAAGAACCACCTCATCTAATAACAGGACTCTTTTGGTGGATGCAGTCACCATAGAAACATGCCATAAGAAAATAGCACTCTCCAACCACAATGATTTCCCCAATAAAGCACCTTACATGTCTTTCAGTGACACTAAAACGCCATTTAGAGAGGCGTATGATGCCCGCTAACAGTAATTACCATAGCTTAATGTTTCCTGCTGGATGGACCTGCTTTAAAAGTCATGTTTTATTCAGACATCGACATCTACAACAGAACAACTGTGTCTAAACGGTTGAGATAAAGGCTCTCACATGAACTTTCAAAAGCTGGCTGCAGAGTCCTTACTAGTAAATGGCGTTCAGTAGGGTCAGGTCAGTGTATACAAATTAGTTTAAGTCAGGCTGCTAAAATTTTAGCAGTCACATTACTAAATAAGGGTCAGGGAAACAAAAGAAATGTAGACCAAATATATAATATATGTATATACTCACGCTAAAAGCAGGTCATCTGGTACTAGAGCAAGAAAAAGAAAAAAACAAAACAAACAGGTATCAAAACTACAAAAATACTAACCCACATATCGGCATGTTGTTGCTGTAGTATCAAAATTATCTGTTGGAAAATTCTAGTTATCTATATGTATGATATACTGTATGTTATACTGTATGAACATTTATTGATGTAAAGACAAAAACTCAGTTCTGCTATCTTTACATACTTTAAAATTAAGCCATTTTCTTTCTCCTATAAAGTTAACACTGCAGAGGTATAAGGTTTTGTTGCTATGGCAACGATATTTACACTCAAGAACAATTAAAAGCTTCATATAAGAGTGTTATCCATCAAACCAGATTGCAGAGAGGCCTCCAGCCTAGTTTCTACACTGAACTTAGTCCCGGCTAAGAAGAAAACCCTATGGGTCAGTGTCCCAGACAGGGATTAAGCCTAGTGTTGGACTACCCTTTCCTTTTCAGAGGAAAATCTCTATTCACAGCACTATAAAATCCAGGACTAGGCTTAATCCCTGTTCGGGAAACTGACCCTATAAGTCCAGAAGTGTCCAGACATCCTTAATTAGTCATTTCAGCTGCTTCAAGGCACACCCATTGCTGACAAAGGCGTTGAGGCGCACATAAACAGTTCATATAATCTCAGCAGAAATGATCGGTCAATAGAACACCATCAAACCCTCAAGGCAATGAACCGACAAAAAGAGAAAAGCCTTCCCAGAAGAGGAGAGGCTGCAGCGGGGGGTGGGGTATCAAATTCCCTGTAAATATCCTTAATTTCAGAAGGTGTCTACTAAATTTAGGACGTGGTGATAATTAGAATATTTTAGTGATTAGTGTCATTTAAGTCCATATATTAACCAGCAAACTGCACTTTACAACACATAGATATTTCTGTTATGTTTATTTATTTAGAATGTACTTTTTTTTATTAACTTCAAATCTCTCTATAATTTAAATTATTAGATAAATGTATTGCAGTCTCATGGGTTGACTTAGGGGCTCTATTATATAACTATGCATTAAAGGTGATTAAATTGAATACTTCTGGAAATGCATATCTGCTAAAGATTTCATCTACTACACTAGATTTATACTTAATTATGTTTTATAGATTTTATTTCCTTTCTAGTGAAAAGCTGTGACACGGCGATTGATGTAGATAACAAATGACCTCAATAACGATTGACAGGAAGGCTGGTGTTTTCACTGACGTATCCTCTCTAGGCTTCGAGCTAAATGCTGACAGGAAATACTGTCTGTGCTCTGTGTGGTTTGCATGGATTTAGTCTCAGAGTTGGCACAACACACATGGCATATCTCTCGGTTTCAGTAGGTGAGGTGTTTCACCATGCGGTCTTCTGAGCTCAACACTCAACTACATAAAGCATGTCTCAAAGTGCCTCCACCGTGTGGCACTTCATGGAACTGCAGCTGGCAGAAACTAGGAATTAATACCAAAGAAATACACTATATGGACAAATGTATTGAGAAACGCGTGTTTTTCAGGGTTTGGGCAAGACTCCTTACTTGCAGCGAATGGCTTAATCTTAACGCTTTAGCATACTAAGACATTTTGGATAACTTCCAACTTTGTGGACACAGTTTGGGGAAGAGCCACTCCTATTCCAGCATGACTGCCAGCTCCATAAAGAGATGGTCAGATGAGTTCGGTGTGGGAGAACTTGACTGGCCCGAGAGTGCTGACCTCAACCACATCCAACACCTTTGGGATGAACTGGAATGGAGATTGTGAGCCAGGCCTTCTCACCTAACATCAGACTTATAATTGCTCTACAGAACGAATGGGCACAAATACCCACAGAAACTCTAACATCTTGTGGGAAGCCTCACTAGTGATGTGCCAACATAAAGAATAACCAAAAAACCTGTAATTATTTTTGAACCGTGTAAACTGTCCTTCTCTGTATTCATGCTGAAGTTGACTCTCACACAGAGAGCAATCAGATGTACATTTAGTAAAGTAAGGTTTAAGGAAATACTAATTTGGAGATAAAATAATGAAAGCTGGGTGAAGAATTACACTTTTTTCATTATTATTTCCTTAAAAACTCAAATGTAGTGAACCAGACATGTCTGAAATGGATGTTCACATTGACGCTGTCAAGTTAACATAGCTAACAAGTAATTTCATGGGTAAATTATCACATACTTGCCTTTCAATGTTAAGTATTCTCAAATAGACTTGTTTATATAGTTTCCAACAGAGAGAAATGAAAAATGATGAATGCAGTTACTGTTTCAGCTGTGAAGTGCTTGTGACCAGTTTTCTGATCAAGGCTTTCTGATGCCAAAACAGACACATAAATCAGTAAATCAATGGAGGCACTGTTTACAGTACATCTACAGAAATTACAAATTTGCTCACATGCATTGCTCTCACCTCATTTAAGTAAAAAGTGATAAAGCACTTTTATCCCACAGCTACTTACTTTGAGATTTCTCCGAGTAGGTCCTGTGCAGATCTTTCAAAAGCTGTTCAGCAACAGCAGGCAAATATGAGGCCATTAAAGATCCCTCTGAGAGATACACAAGTGGATATTAAAGAAACAAACAAGATTTTATTAGAGAATGTTACATCCTCATTTCCAAGTTCCGTTATACATGAATCCAAGATAAACTCGCTGTAACAACAGCAGCATGGGCTTTCCATGAGAATACGTTGACTGAGAATTAAAATGAAGATACTTAAGCAAATTCATTAAGAATTAAGAACTGAGAGATTTAAGCAACTTGTCTAATTAACTAAGGAACTGAAGTACTTGAACTGATGCACCCATTACATGGACCAATAACATGCAGAATAAATACTGAAATATGTATAATTCTCTAGCACAAATGCACAAATTTGAGGTAAAAAAAAATCTTTGTTTCCCCTCAGTTCTATGCCAGCCTGCAGTCTACAACCATCCAATTGCCAAAAGGATTTGAAAAATTAAATGATTAATTCTAAATGTCAAAGAGATTTACAAGAGCTCAAAAAGAAAAGAACAGGATCTAACAATCTTCAATTGTCGCTATGCTGAGACATACTATATGGACAAAAGCATTGACACGCCTGATCTTTCTACCAACAGGGACTTCAATAACATTTCATTCAAATACATAGACTTTAATATGGAATTGGTCCCCCTTTGCAGCTATAACAGCTCCTATGACAGCAGGGAAACATCGAGTCTTCATGATACCTGACATAAACTTTATCGAAATCTTATTTCAACAAGTGTCAATTCAAATGCTACTTTTGTCAGTTTTATGTCACATCACCTCAGCTAGTGTTACGACAACTGTTACTTGTTGAAACATGCCTCTACTGTATAAATTCCTACATTTACACTATATGAACAAAAGTATTAGGACAACTGCCCATTACAGCAACGGGGACTTTAATATAGAGTTGTTCCCCCATTTGCATGTATAGCAGCTTCCACTCTCCTTGAAAGGCTTTCCACAAGATTTTGGAGTTTCTGGGGGAATTCTGACTATTCATTCTGTAGAACATTTATGAAGTCATGCACTATTTTTGAGAAGTCTGGCTCCGTTTCAGTTTATCCCAAAGTTGTTGGATGAGGTCAAGTCCTTCCACATCGAACTCATCCAACCATGTCTTTATGGACCTTGCTTCGTGCACTTACTTTTGTGTACAGAAATTCAAGAAACTGTTGACTAGACGTTTGTTTACACTTATTCGAGTCTACAGTCGTTATTTTCACCGCAGTACCAACACTTTTGCTCCAGTAAAACGTAGGTTAAAGCTCTTCTGTCCTCTTCTGGACGTAAAGTTAGTTAACAGGGACAACACCAGCACACACACAAACCAGTCTCACTGACACGGGATAAATAGAAGTGTGTGTGGCATTTATGTGAGTAAACGTGCTGTAGATAAAGAACTTCACTTAACCGTCAACCAAAAAAGGAGATAAAAAACAACAGCTCTAAAATGTTTTACCGGCTCTGAACGCTGTCCTTTTACTTTCTCCCGCGTAGCCACACAGGAGACGGAAACACGTCTTTGTAGTTCTTTTCCTTGAAGTTGTAGTTCTCATCGATTTTGAACATTTTATTTTGCCAATTATTTTGGGATGGGGTTGTTTTTTTACACGTTTTAACTCACTTGAAAATCATCTAATAATATTAGACGTTTAATATTGTAAGCAGTGTCGATTATTTATGAATCATGACTGATTATTTTTTTGGATTATTTTTTAGAGTCTTCTGCCTCCATCTAGTGGAGAAAATCCGAAAAGCCCAAACCTGCTTTGATTATAAAGTGTGATGTTCTTGAAAATGTTGTTCTCGTTTTTATTTAATTTTATTTCAAATATTATTAGTTAAATTATTTACGGTCAAGACCTGGTCTCATTGTACACTCGAAATGACAAACTTAAAACACACAGACTCAGAGACTCTGGCTTTTCTGCAATAAGAAAGCATTTTTATTATTTTGTACAAAACATCAAACATCCAACGCGACCGTGATCAGACTGAAACATCTGGAGGAACGTGAAGAACAATTTTACAGTGTTAAACCACCTGGGATAACCTGAGGCAAACACGGCGTTAAGTAGTGGTCACAGTATACACCATCCGTCACATCCCTCTCATTAACCTCTGAAATAATAAAATATTAATAAAATAAAATAAAAACAGCAAACATCTGACAGTAGTTTGTACACGTAGGCTACATACCTCCCACACTTGTGCCGTTACGGAACCCAAGGGCCTTTGGTTCACACGTTCCTTCAAACCCCTATCATTAACCTTAATAATAAAAACTATTTATTTCGTTTTCAAATAATAAGAATAAGAATACGAATAATAAGAATAAGCTTGTACAAGTACAGACAGCTACCACTGCCCTGTCACGGAACCTGGGGGACACACGGACTTTAGAACATACGTTCCCCTCATACACCGCCTCATTTACCTCTTTTATTTTGTAATAATAAAAATAATTATAATATCTGACAGTAGCCGGTACATGCCCCACCGTCACTGTCCGGTCACAGCGCCTGGCGGAGACCCAGGAACCCCCCGCTGCAGGCCAGATCCTCCTCTCTTCTCTTGGGGCAGTATCGGCGGGTGTGTGCCGTGTCTCCTGTGGCTCTGCAGGTCGGACACACGTACTGCCGCAACACGGGACACCGGACCCGGCCGTCCGCCCAGCGCAGCCCGTGACTCCGGTACACCTCCACACTCTCCCCGTTCTGCCGGCAGAACCCACAGAACCCGGCCCGGCCACCGGGGGGCGCCTCTCTCACCACTGCGGGACACAACAGGCCACACACTAACTTACGGTGGGTCCCAGTATCTTACTCCAGTTTACCAGTTTACACCTCAAACAGACCAGGCAGTCGGATACCCTTCTGTTTATTATACTGCAAATTCTCTGTCCTGTTGGTACCATATTTGTTTTATTTACATTACATTCTTGTATTTTATATTATATATATATATTGCTGTCTACCTCTGCTCTGCTTTTTTGCACATGTAACTCTCGTGGTAGAACTCAGTATTTGTCAAAATAATGTATTCTTTCAGTCTGCATGTAATGTTTTGTCTGGTTGTATTGTTGATGTGTGTATGTGGTTAAAATGACAAATCTACCTTACCTGATTAAAGTGTTAAAGTTAGGGGAATTTAAACCCTTCACACACACTTTCCTTACATTTCTCTCCATCTTTTGGTCTTCCGTGGTACGGGCGCTCCTCGCACTGCTGGCCTGCTGTGCCTCTCTCTGTCCGGTTCAGTGAGGTGAGCGTGATAGGAGTGATTGGGGGGAAGAGACCTGGAAACGGGCCGAGTGGGGGTCCCGTCCACTCCCCTCTCTCACTGCCCTCCTTCCTGTCCCCCTGCTCCAGTACGCGTACCAGAATGTCCCGCATGTTCAGGTAGTCCCGCCACATGGAGAAGAGACCGCGGGGGTCCTGAGCCTCCACGGGCCGTTCACTGGGGTCCCACTGAGAGGTCATGGCTCGAGTTGACGCGTGTGGGGACCTTTAAAAAGACCTCAGTACAGTTTCACACTCAGATGGTTGAGACCCATCTGTCCCGGGTCTGTCGGGCCTTTTTAAAGGCGCGTGGGTGTACGTGTGATTGGCAGATTGGGTGTTTTGATACTTTAAAGTAAATTGGACTTAACCTCGAGGCGCCCTGATCACCCCCCAGACACCAGTGGGAGAAGAAATGAGGGTTCAGACGGTCAGCAGACAGAATATTCATGTTGAGCTGAACTAAACGACACGAGAGTGGACACACCTTATCTTTACCTGATAAGGACCAGCCGCACACACCTGGTAGAGCCCACTCTGCACCTACTGCTATTACTGATATTAACATCAGCAACAAGAATCGGAGTAATAATAATGATCTTAATACATTATTACGGCAGCAGTAAATATACCACAAATAACTTAATAATGCACTACAACGAATATTAATCTATATTATTAGAATTTTGAAGTATTATAAACTATACTACTAATGTGTACTAATGCTACTATAGTCTATTAATAACATCAACAACAATAATAAAAATAATAGTAGGCTACTAGTCGAATATTGTACATCATATAAAATGCAGTGCGTCACGAATGATATTAAACTGTTATTTAATGAAAAAAATCGTCTGCTAAAATAAAGAAAACAGGCGAATGAAAGACATGAAATAAATTCTTCGGTGTTTCAGCCGTTAGCTACCAAAACGAAAGGTTTTGTTTTCTTTCACTCCATAAACAGACCGTCTAGAGGCGTTTTCGCGACTCCGCAAAATACAGTGTAGCTAGTAAACAAAGCGGCACGAGCTAAACTCGTGTAAACACAATTCTTTCTATAAATGGCTTTTAAACACAGTCAGGGCAGATTCAGCTTAATTACTTTTCCATAGTTTTTCAGGTGTCGTGCAGTCAAGAGGGGGTCGAGAGGGGGTCAGTCAGACAAGCAGCGCCGAGAGAGACCTGTAACAGTGTATTTTGTCATACACGCACACAGCAAAAACACATCCCCCGCCCGCCCCAGCAGGCCAAATCAAACCTCCTCCAACTTCACTCGTTCTTTTTGCCAGAGGTGGTTTCTTTTCTTTTTTGATATACACTACTCACAATAAGTTAGGGATGTTGTTATTTACGAGTGCTTGCCCTATTTTCTCTAAATTTTTATGAAATAAGTAAACGTTACCTTTGATATTACTAATAATGTATGAGAAGAAACACCATTTTCATTAGTTTAATATTTATTACCCCCCAAATTTAGACAATAACAGGGACAACCCCAAATAACAAAAATTTACAATGCCAGTAGTGGGTGTTTCCATCATTTGCCGCAATGACAGCTTGACACTCATGCCCCTCACTAGCCTCATGATGTTGTTCTGAGGCAATGCGTCCCACTCTTCCACAAGTGCCACACGCAGTTCTGCCAGGTCACATGGGGGTGGGGTACAATCATCCAGTCTCTGCTTCAACTGGTCCCAGACGTGCTCTATGGGATTCAGGTCAGGGGACATTGATGGCCATACCATATGAGGCACTCCCACTTCCTGAAGTGGAGCTGTGACAATTCTGCCACGATGTGGTGGAGCATTATCATCTATGAACAGAATGTTGGGGGTGTGCTGGCGGAATTGGGGGATAATGATGGGTTCTATGATGTCTCTGAGGTAAGAGCGTGCAGTGACTGAGCCGTGTACAATAACCAAATCTGTTTAGCGCTGACT
>JBBPDB010000083.1:12068331-12085416 GCA_037974465.1 Brachypetersius altus
TCAGGTTAATAGCAGGTGTTTCTACAAAATAGATAAGCGACAAGACTTTTGTCAGGGACTGTAGCTATCCAATGAGTGTTTCCCATAAAGTGGCCAGTGAGAGGAACTACAAGGTTTTGTATAACTCACAAACTAAGTGAGGACAGAGGTGTAGTGCAACCAATTTTGGTCTCTTTAGAAATATTTTTGGAATTTTGTTCTCTGCAAAATCAATATTAGTTATGTATAATAATATAAGTTCATTTGTTTGTTTGCCATATTGTTGATCTATTTAAGAACATAAAATCATATTCATTCATTTTCAAAATATGACCAATTTAAAACAAAACAAAGCACAGACAACTGATTCAAGTTCATCACAGATGATTTACTCATAATTAATCAATGTAATAAAAGGTGGACAAACAATTTGCATCTTACAAATATATAACTGTCTACCGTCATATTAATACATCTTTAACATTATACAATGTTTTACTTGATTGTCCAGGAGTGTTAAGCACTAAATGTGCACCTACAGACAGACACTATGTGCGACATAAGGACAATACAATATTCTTTGCATAGGTCAGTATGATCATTTAGAGCGTCACGATTAAAAATCTTACATTACAAAATACAAAATATTACACGCTAAAGGGACCGTATGCGTTTGCAATAATTCATCACAGTGGAAAGAACACAACAAACCACAACAGCAAGACCATCTTATGAGCATTTTACCTTCTGGTCCTAATAGACCCCACACCATTGAGCTATGCATATATATTCCCCCCCAGTTTTTAGCAACCTGACCAAAGCTCTACCAACACACAGCTTGTTCTTAAGGCAATGGCTAGATTCCCTGTTTCTGGTCAGTCCCAAAAGTACAGAGACGATGGACCAAAAAAATGACAGATGAACACAAAGGTTGACCATACACGTCTTTCTAGACCACACAGACTGACATAACAGACAAAGACCAAGGCATAACTGGGCTTTTAGGAACATGTCAGTACATTAGTTGATACAGATTAGTGCACAAACAACAGCACATATAGATAACTCACTCAGAGTAATTCGAACCCCCTAAAACTCCCCCTAAATACTCCAGTGTTTTAACCGGATTTCCATTTGCTGCATCTGCAGTGTACTGTACAGTGTACTGCAGGGACCACACACCTCAACTGCCCTGCACGGAGAAAAGAGCCGGAAAGCTACTGAATCAAAGCACAATAATGACAATAATAAAAGCCAATGGGCAGGCCATAATACACTACATAGACAGAAATATAGGGACACACTTGTTTTCCAGGGTTTGGGCTAGACCCCTTACTTCTGGGAAAGGGGAATCTTAATGCATCAGTATACCAAGACATTTTGGACAACACCATGCTTCCAACTCTATATTGAAACTATTGTATTAAACTACTGTATTTAAATCAATGCCATTAAAGTCCCTCTTACTGTAACAGTCGGGCGTCTCAATATTTTTGTCCATATAGTGTAGATGCCAATGGGCAGCATTTTGACTTAACAGGTTTCCTAATTATCCTAATTAACAATATGTCACAGATACAGCAGGTCTGGATCAGGGTGAAACATGCTGGAGTATTCCTCTTCCATTCCTCCTTACATGTTGATTCTATAGTAGTTACTGAATAATCCAGAGTGTGTTTTGGGTAACAGAGTCAATAATAAGCCTGCAGTTCAAGAGGTAAGGGTCAGTTTCACAGTTATCTTCAGAGGTTTTCTTGTAGTTGGTTGTTTTAAGGCTGTTTCAGGTTGATATGTGCATTTGTGCTGAATCACAAGGGAAGGAACAACAGCTTAGGAAACTTTTTTCAAACCTCCTCTCACCTCCTCCAGAAGGGAGGCTTCCTGCTTGGAGGTGTTATTTGCGGATACATGGTACAATATGCTGGAGATATTTCTAGTTTTCTGCATTTCCTGAGGTTTAGTCTGGTAAATAAGATATAAAAAACAAACAAAAAGAAAAGTTATGTGCATATCCTCTTCAGTCTTTAAAATGAGTGATTACATTTAAAATGTACACTTACGGCATTTAGTAGACATTTTTTTTTCTCCAAATCAACTTCCCTCAACTTGGGATTAAGGGTCTTGCTAAGGATCCCAGTGGTGGTCTGCTGAAGGTAGGATTCGAACCCATGACCTCTTGGTCCAGAGGCAAGTATCCTACCTACTAGGCCACAACCACCACCCCATGGTGATTAGAAATATAAATGTAAAATGTAAAAATAAATGTATGTAAATGTGTTTTGAATGTGCACTCGCATAAAAAAAGTTAGCCGTTACAAAATGCACTTACAAAAATATGAAATTTCTTCGTATTGCAAATGTGTAATTTTTTCATTCAACTAAGTCAGTCTGAATAATATAATGAGTGAGAATTAAAATACATTTTTTGTTATTCTTTCGCGGATAGATTTATGTAATCAAGTTCCAAAGGACAAGAAGAAGAAACGGAATTGAAGTAAATTTTTCTTGTGTGTGTAAGAATGCGTGTTAAATAGGGGACGCTGGTGAAACGGGCTCGGTTATGTGGAATTGTTCCGAATGGCGCTGGCAGCTAGCGTTTCCCTGCGAGTGGTGATGAAGGCCTGCTGCTTCTCGTAGTAAGCAGCCTCGTTGATGAATGTAGGGTACACTGGACCAGGACCTTCAAACGGGATAGACCTGCCGTCAAACGTCTGGAACATTGGATCACCCGGGTTTAATGGCTCCCAGTCACAGTCCTGCATGAGAAAAAGAGAGAGAGAGAGACAGAGACAGCGAGAGAGAGAGATAGAGAGAGAGAGACAGCGAGAGAGAGAGAGAGAGGGAGAAAAAGAGAGACAGAGACAGCGAGAGAGAGAGAGAGAGAGAGAGAGAGACAGAGGGGGAGAAAGAGAGACAGAGAGAGAGAACGAGAAGGAATGAGAGAGAGAGAGAGAGATGAGAGAGAAATACAAAGAGGGGGAGAGATGAGAAAGAAAGAGAGAAGGAGTGAGAGAGAGAAAGAGAGAATGTGTTTTTGGTGGAAAATTGCTGAAACTTGAGTAACTGTGAATACAGAGGGTGCCGACAAACAATAAGCTCAGTGGAGTACAATAACAATGTAAGATACACCAGCAAGATTATTCGAGATTTGTTTCTCAAACAAATGAACTGTGAATGGCACGGATATACACTGAGGAGTAGATAGCTGATGACTTTATTTAAGATTTTTGTCCCACATTGTGGTAAATCTGGCTTGGGTTTCCCCATGTTACATCCATACATCCATCTAGAAAACACAGACATTCAAGACTTAATACAAGACACACTAACTGGCTAAGTAAATAAATAAACAGATGTTTTATTGAAATATTGCCAAGTTTTGTAAAACTAAACACAAGACTGGAAGCCTACATGTGTTCATTCAAATGTTGGCACAAATGAGTGAACAGAGAGAAATTCTGTGGATTTATCTTTAGATGTGTATTACAGGGCTGTCACATCTAGCCTTACAATTACTCATTTGTTCATTCAAAATATGAGTCATTTATCCTCAACCAGGGTCGCAGCAGAAAACCACCCTGGACAGGTCGTCAGTCCATAGGGCAGAAACACTGTGCACACACTTACAACTAAGAGCAATTTAGCATCTTCAAGAATAAAGCAGAGCACTTGGTGGAAATCCATGCTGACCCAAGGAGAACACAGAAACTCCACACAGAAGTGGGGCTCCACCAGCTGCACCGCTTGGTGGCCCTATAACTTGTAATCCTTTAACAAATCTCTCCTAGGTATAAAAACACTACATGGATATGTGAAATATGCATTATCATTATTCAAAAACTAATCACAGCTGATTAATTGTAAATCTCTCTCTCTCTCTCTCACGCCCCCTCTCCCTGTCTCTGCTAAAGGGCCTGAGGTCTGTACTACGATGTGGAGAGTGGTCAGGATACTGTGTTCAACAGAGATAAGGGAAGCTGATAAACAATTGTACCACATCATGCGTGCATCAGTGTGAAGAGTTATGTAATACCTGAAGGTGTGGATGAACCATCGCAGTGATGTTGCCATTGGTGTCTCTGGGGTAGTCCACTCTTTCATGCACCCTGAACACCTCTACAGAGCACGCTGGAAACTCCACCCCTTCAAAATGTGCACAAACACACAGCAGGTTAGTGAGGCAGGCAAGGTAAATGCCTACAAAAAGATATGTGGAAAGACCATGGTGCATTAAATAAGCTGTTTTTCACAGGGACTCAGTATTATGATTTTGCACAGTTGGATCTGAAGCTGTGTTTGATGTGTGAACTCTGTGTAATGTTTGTTCAGCTTGGAATTTCTCAGCAGGGTTGAGTTCACTCTGTCTCCGTGTTATGAAGGAAATGTGAGGAAGAAAACTGCTGGACTGTACTCACTGTTCCTTCAATAAAAGTTGACTGAGTCCCTCAACCCACCCAAAAAGTCTGTAGGTGGCTTTCAGTTCCACACTCTCAACACTTTCATCTCAGTTTCAAAACAGGAACATTTCACAAGAGGGTTGACTTTTAAGCTCTAATGTAAATATACATTCAGTACATTTTAAGTGGTTCATTGTGTATGAAATGGTGAATAGTCAAATTAAGAGGAATGTCACCGTTATTCTTTACATTTTAATTCAGTGGTCCAAAAACGTTATTTAGAGTGGTTTGATGTGAAAGGCTCAATTCTAGAAAAAACAACCAATCAGAATCAGTCATAATTGTTCACAGAGGTGGTGAGAGGCCTCTAAAAGCTCTATCATAACGAATGGTTCAATTTAATGGGTATGGTTATGATACCTGGGACATTTTCATTATTGTTAAAAATTTCATGAAGGCAGAGAGGTACAGTAATCCCCAGCTTTTCGCGGGGGCTACGTTTCAAGAGTATAGTGAAAAAACGCATTGTTGTGTTTCGGTAAAATAAATGCCTAAAAATTCCAATTTTTACTGTGTAAACCTTAAATATGCCACCAAATATGCTCCCAGAAGTGTCTAAGTGCTTAGACACTTTTCTGGAAAACATCCAGAAAAAATATATTTATTGCCACAAAAAAGCAAAAAAGGCAGAGGATATTTGCAATTCCCACGCTATTGTTAGGATTTGCATGTAAAACTATGAGTTCGGTTCTCAAAAAAATTTGTGTGTGACTGTATCGTGACTCCTGATCCATGTAAAACTGGGGGATTACTGTACATGAAAGGCACAATAAGGAAACAATAGCCTCCAGAGGTTAGGTGATTCAGATTCACTATTTTGCTACTATCAGTATTACATATAAAACACAGAAGACCTGTCTAGGTTCACTAGTAGTAGATTATTAGTAGTGGATTACACTAGTATTGGATTAAATATATGCTCTGCCATTAAACCTAAGTATTATAGCATATACGCTAGTGTCGAGCTGCGTGCATCACAGCGGTTTTAGCCATAGGGGAAATGTATGGGCTGGAAATAGAGTCTGATCACTCACTGCATCTTTTAAGATTTGTCAAGCATGTACTGAGGGCACCGCTCACCTCTGTGTGTTTCTTTTCATCTCCAAGAAACGACGATGCAAATCACATTCATCAAGACACTTTTCTTTGTATATTCTTATGATAGTGATGTGCACTATTATACTGTACATTTTTAGACTATATATTTGAACATTTTATTCTACACTCTACTGTGAGAGAGCTTTGTTTTCTATTTTATTCTATTGTTTTTCTTGATTTTGCTGCTGTTTACTTTGTACTGTCCATTTTCTGCCATGACCAAGCAAATTTCCCATAAAGGCTTATCTTATCTTATTAAGGTTTTAACCTGTAAGTGCTTTGGAAAAACAATTAGCATGTACTCGGTTCCTCCTTTAATAATAGAAGGGGACAATGGCAGAGCCTCTGAATGCATTGCTGTCAAAACGTTAAGTAAGGCAGGCTTCATTTAAATGGCCTTGATTTACAGATTTTGATTATATTGTCAACAGCATCAGCGCCATCCAATCCAGCTATTAGTGCCATCCACGCTTTCTCTCAATATTCTCCTGTTGTTGTTCCGTCTGTTGTTTTGGCCTCCACACGGTTAACCGTGTGAAAACACGTTGCAGCACTCACAGGAAAGCATTCATCCACAACAACGTGGGCCCTGCACGTTACAGCAGTGTTGCAAAACTCGACGCCCTCCTAATGACATGGAAACTATCCAACTTCCAACAAGTATTCTATTCACTCGACACAGAGGCAGAACTGGATGAGCCTTGGCTTGAGACACATGTTTCCGCTTAAAAAAGAAGACAGACAAAAAGTGTGTGTGTGTGTGTGTTACATGTGACTGCACGTGGTGGCCTTTCTTTGCAGAGTCCATGTGAGGCCAGGAGAGAAAAGCTGGTCCTCAGAATGGTATAAATGGCTAAAGTTCTAAAGTTCAGATTTGAAAGGAAGCATGCTGACTCAATGTCCTGAAAGCACAGCTGTGATTCAGAAAAATGTCACCCGTTATGGCGGTAGTGACGCAGCTGACCACAGGGTTGACCAGGGGCAAGGCTCTCTGCTCTCTGAAATTATGTAAGGACGCAGAAACGGAAGTCTCTGGAAATTCTTTACCTTATGACTAGCGTATTATCTGGATGCACAGTAGCCTATTAGATCTGTTGCGTGATGCGTGATGTATCTGAATTATGCAACAACTTGGTTCTGTACAGTTGAGAGGCCTGGCTTTAAATACAGCCTGTTTAAACAGAGCACAAATCTCCTCACTGTTTCAGTATTTCTGGTTCCTGAGCCCATTGTTGCTTTAAGCAACCCCCCCCAAGGAACTTTCCAGCTGGCTGGGTAATTAGCATTATAATCTCTGATTAACTTTTATTAGCCTTACCGCTATTAAAGAGCTCGATGAAGTCCAGGGCGTGCTTCAATATCGTCCGCATGGACTCGAAGATATTGCTGCGCAAGACTCCTTGAGGCTGAGGACCCACTTCAAGACCTAAAACACACAGAAAAAAGGCTCTGTGTTATATAACTCAGTATGAACCTGCTGAATGTTCAGCACTTCCCAGCATGTCTAGCATCAACATAATATCAAGCTTCGATATGGCAAAACAATTACAAACACTTAATTTTTCATTTGAACGTCAATATTTGGCTCCTGGACTAAATGCAGAAATGTGTTTTTCTGCATTTAATTAACATCTTTATTTGATGCCTTTTATCTGGACTCAAAGTCAGTAATAAAGATGAAATACAGCTGCAGGTGATTCTAAAATGATGAAGTTATAATGAACCCAATCAACTGATCATTAATAGCAAACATTTATTCTAATTGTTTACATAAGTATGATGTGTACATTTTTTAATAGTATATATAGTTCTTTTTTTTAAAAGTATCATTATGAAAAGTGATTTTAACAGTGACATATATCTCCAAAGTGACAACTTTATTGAAGAGAGAAAAAGAAAAAAAAATACTGTAAAATAATGATAAAATAATTTTGGGACATTTCAGACTTTGTAAATAAAAAAATGGCCTCCCTGACTGAAATGGATGCACCTAGTCCTTGGCCTGTAAAACAGACGATTGCAAAACTACTCAAATGTAGGATAAAAGTTACAAAAGCTTTGTGAACCCTGACAATCTTTAAAAAGTTGAGTCAATCATTTGAATGATATCCCTCTGGAAGGTTAACTAGCTGCCTGAAATGGCTGAGTGAGGACATTAAGGAACAGCTGAACATCTCAGGACTTTGTACTCACCTACAGGGTGCTTGGCCACTGACCGGCTGGTCGAATACTTGAGATGAGGGTGCTCGTTCAGAAGCACCATGCAGCTCTCTGGAGCCATGGCTTTCTGGGCAGAAGATATGGCTGTAAGCTGACACTGCACTAACCCCTGCTGTCTTCTGCTGTTCTAACTACAAGACTTACATATGAATACTAGAACAAACCACCTGTACACGCTTATGTTGAGCTGGTCAGAATCATAGTACATTAGGTGGTCCAGGTGCTGCATCAATGATAAGTATTGCCACGAGTATAAGCCCAAGCTGATGTTTAATTTCATTATGTAATTCTGTAATTTTTGGTGTAAATTATACTAATATTAAAGACCATTTAGTGGTGCTATTAAAATGCTAATTTTCTTTTCAAAGTTGACTCATTTAAACAACTATGTTAAAAATGAGCTTCAATATTCCCACGACCATTAAACAATAGGCAGAATTAAAGGGCCAATCCTCACAAAATTAACTCTAAACACCATTTAGGAGGAAGGAAGACCTCATTTTGCTCACTTCTGTGCAACTAAGGAATGTTTGGGGAAAAAGTGCTACAAAATTACTGGACGTTGTTCAGTACGAATGCTGTACACATGAAAGGAGAGGTCAACCGGATACACAAGAACATTTTGAGAACCATTCCATGCCCTTTAGTAAGTCACATTTTGCAAAACAAACAAGTTCAGCTCAATAAAGTACAACTCTACCCATTTTGTCTGTGGAAGGTACTTCAGGAATGCAGCCAAAAATAGTGTGAAAAGCAACTGGGAAACAAAACAAAACACTATCTGCTGAATAATATAACTGATAGCTCAAAATAAATGAGCAAAACTGTTTGTCCCCCATCTCCAGTGATGCTTTTGCTTCTTATATGTAGGATGTTTATGAAAGAGATAAAACAACCACTAAAGCCTGGGTTCAAGACAATCTTATGTCTGTACAGTGCTACTCATGGACACAGAAGCTCTTACTTTGATGTAATGCACCATCTGGAGGTTGAACTGGTCTGTAGAGCTCTCCAAGATGAGGGTGGAGCCCATGTTGGAAGTGGTGTTGTGGAGGTCGAAGATGACGTCGTAAGCGTCTGGGCTACCCTTGGGCCCAAAGATCTGATTAATTTCTTTGGCTCTCTCAACTTCATACGGCTGCCCGTCTCCACCGGTTGTGCTGTAGAGAGATACACAATGATAATGGCAAAGATTAGCAAACAATACAGTTTACACCGTCGCCTCACATACAGGGTGGCTGGTGGTCTGGAGGTTTAGGGAGTTGCCCCCGCGATCAGAGGGTTGTGGGTTTGAATCCCAGGACTGCTGGTGGCACCACTGATGTGTCGCTGGCTGCCCACTGCTTCACTTGGTGAACAGGTAAAATACAGAGAATGAATTTCAAACTGATCACACTGTGTACTGTGCTGTGGTGTGTTCATGTGTGACAATAAGGGCCGCTTTACTTTACTTTACTTTAAATATAACTGATTAGTCAAAACATTGGTTGGGTGTCCAAAGTTTGCACTAAAGCTAGTCAACTACTGATGATATCCTACCAAACATTTTGATAAAATGTCTATTACTTCTTCTAAAAAAGTCAATTTGGGACACCAAATATGTCTTGGCTGAAACAACTACCACCACTTTAATGATTAAAACTGAACTTGAGAAGGCTGGAGAAGATATAACTGTTGTATTTTTACTATCAAATGCAGTTTTCTCATAAAATATTATCTGGTCTGTGTTCACAGGCCACATAAATCATCAATATTTTAAACAAATTAAATAAACAAATGGATAACAGGTCATGGGATGGAGAAACCTGGGAGAGACCGCACAGACTACACAGATGCTTTGTTAACAACAAAATGGCTTTTTGTGTTTGGGCTGTATTTTAAATTCTAGAATGGTGTTTTGTTTAAAACGCTTCAGTTCACCTCTGTCATCCTGCTTTCAAAGGACTTGCTCCAGATGAATGGTGAGTACATCATTTTGCTTTTTCAAATGGAACTCATCAAAGCTGCGCTTGAAGCACTTCCACACAGTCAAACGAACAATAGACTAATGGCCTGTGTTATTTGCTTCAAATTGCACCTAATTGACAGTTTGGCTGACGAGCAAGGAAATGATCGAAATCAATATTCCTGTATAATGACATGACATTTGCGAAATCTCTGCGGTCCGAAGGCCTTTGGGAGAAATGGCCTTTTTGCCGTCAGCGTTTCCATTCCGGGTTGACACATTAGCTTCCCCATAACGGCTGAGTTTCAGGAACTTCATAGAACAGTATAAAGTCCGTGACACACTTTAAGGGCTCAGGTTGCTTTCCTTTAACTCACTCTGTACTGATTGTTCCAGCATGTTTTAAACTGAGAGTTTGACTGAGTCAAGCATAACATTTAAAATTACAGGGCCCACTTCCTGCAGTTGTTTCCCCTTGAGGTCAGTCCAGTCCACATACGGCATTTGTTTTTCTTTTACTTTCTCAAGAACTCATGATTCATTTGTCCATGAGCTCTGTTCTAATTGGCTGTTGTGCACTGTGGCTCACTCAGAAAGCAGTCCCAGCAGAACCGATCCTTATAACTGCAGGGTGAATAGGCGGGGACATATGTGCATATACTGTTCTTGTGACATTACATAGATATGGAATTCAAAACAAGCTGTACATGAGTGAACGGTATGTCTTAGGAGGGTTTATATGCAGCATCAAAAATGTTATTTTTAATCAAATCAAACATCACATACACCACATGGACAGAACAAATGGAAGGCAGTGACACCTACATTCTGCCCCACCTCCCCTTAAAAGTTCACTACAGGCACCCTTAGGTCATGTCACCTTACTTGATTAGCTATGATTTAACACTTGCGCAATGTGGCTTCTACGCTGACGCCTCCTGTGCAATAAGAATATGTTTCCACTGCAGCAACACACGCTCCTGTAATAATAATGTATGTATATATGGAGCAATATTACAATTCTGGACGGTTTATATCCTGTTCACACTGTAATCTTGTGAAATGTTTTAATGGTTCAATATTATCCATCTTGTAAGTTGACATACACTTCCCACTTCTACGTCACACTTCTGTATAGTCTACTTACTGTACTGTTATGGATTCACATTCCGTTCACACTACTGTCACTCTATTATACTGTCAATTTTATACACAGTCTATTTGCTCAATGCTGCTAACTGCCACCTGAACAATAATCGTACTTATGGTGCAATACTCATCATTCCAAAAGGTTTACGAAGTGTTCACACTAACTCTGCTTATTGTCTGTCTAATCTGTCTAATCTGTGCTGTTACATGTTGCACTGTGGTTGATTGAGAAATGTCTCATCACACCATGTACGTGGACACGGCTGCTGAGTGTAATGTCACTATTCAATATAAGTTTAGTTATAGATTTCTATAGTGTGTATTGTAGTGTTTATAATATAATTGTATAGACACTACTATAGAGTGTAGATTTATTTATATGCACACGATATTGTTTATATGTATTTAGTGTATATTATAGTGTACCTTGCACTCTTGATTGTTACTGTATGTTGTGTGGTCGATGGACATGTACACACTTTGTACATGTACTCAGCTGCTGAACCGTGAATCTTCAGTCTGATCTGAAGCTTTATGAGTCTGGTAAAGACGGAAAGAGTCTATATTTAGGCTTTATGGTAGTGGGCCATAAATAGAGCGAGTGTCGTGAGCTGCACAGCTTTACACTCAGTAATCCGGGTCACGTTTCGCTCACGTTTTTCGACTTAAAATGTCAAGCCTGAGGATCAGCTGAGCTGCTGCTGGTGTGTGGAACAGCAGGAAGTTTTGCATGAGTGATTATTCTGACTCTGACACAGCTCTGGTGTGATGCAAAGTACGAGGATCGTGCTTACCTGAGGTTCTCAGGCGTGAAGGCTCGGTTCAGGTCCGTGTCGATGTACCTGGAGCACTTCTCCACGGCTCTGGGGTTGGTGATGAACGGTCTAACGGTCACTCCGCTCCTCTCTACCTCCTGACGGTTCTTCATCCACATGTTGACCAGGGTGACTCCGGACATCTCGTTGCCGTGCGTGCCGCCGAAGATCGCCACCCGGCGGGCCTGGGGGAAGCAGGACGGGCCGCTCATGGCGAAAGGACGGAGCAGCCCAGCAGCTCGGACAGAGCCAACAGGTCAGAAACGCGGCGGGTCGATGGGCTGGCTGTTATGTAATAGCTCCCTTCGGTTGTCATGTTCTCTCTCCCCGGGCACAACACTGCCGTGTTGACAACGCTCAGGTGGGTGGGGCTTCCACAACGCCCCTCCCACCGTGGAACAAACAACCTGGCTCCGCTCCGAGCTTCAGACCAGGACCAGCACGGATATATACACTATATGAACAAAACTATTGGGACGGCTGACCATTACACCGACAGGGACTTTAATGACATTGCATTCAAAGGAGGAAGTTGCCCCCCGCCCCCGCCCTTTACAGCTATAACATTAGTCCTGAATTCAAAATCACAATGTCAATGCTAACAACACTGTTGTGGTTTTGTTTAATGCACAAATAACTTCTAACTTTTAAAAGACACTATGTGAGCTTGCTACTTCCTACTTAAAGCTATATCAAACACTTAGAACTTTCAGCTGGTTGTCCCACTGTCCTGAAGCTTGTTTGCTCAAATTCTTTGTGAATAAAACCCAAGTTAATGTCATGTAATGTAATTTGTTTTTGTTCAACCAGCTGATGAATTCCACCCCCAAATCTCATCTTAACTTCTTGCAGCTGCCAAATGTAACAAGTGTGCATTGTCTTTTAGATGACTGGCATAAGGAAGAACGTTGCTAGCACCCACACCACAGGACTGACTACTCTATCACCAGTCATTTCTTACCAACTCACTTCTGAAAAATTGTCTTATGTTTCCAAAGGTTCTGGAGCACATCAATCTGCTCCATATGATAGAGCCAGGGGCAGACTGGCAATCTGTGCGTTCTAGAATAGTTCAGAAAGGCTGTCCGGTGCACTGCCGTCGGCCCGAGATGCGGCCAAGCTGGTAAGGGTCCTGACCTGAAAGAAGAGGATACCATTATACCTGCACTTCAGTCATTACATTAGTCTCCTGTGTCTTTCAGAGTTGATGTAAGATTCTCTTAGTGGTTTTTAATTGTCTGTATGGTCTTGCTCTTCTTTATCTGAAATGACTGTTGGATGTGTTCCAACCTGTGCACTCAGGTCATCACACAGCAATATACTGGTAGACTGCAAACATAGACGAAGAGTGAAGAGTTAGAATTTATCCATTATGGCCCAAAATTCTGGAACGGTGGAGCCGAGAGCCACTCAGACAAAAGCACTTTCAATAAGAAGATTAAAACATATCTTTTCAAATCTTCTTTTCCAGTTAAACCCATTTCCTTTTCGCCGAGTCAGGACCTTCAATGTTAATCTGTTCAAGCACTAAGCACTTTGTAATTTACTAAATAAAAAAAAAAGAAGCTTGATTTCACATTTTTAACTCTTAATGCTTTCTTTGATAATTATGATGTTTTATTGTTTTTGTTGTTTGTTGTTTTATTGTTTAATGTGGTACATTTAACATATTTAATTGTTAATTTTTTGTTTTTGCGTTTGTCTGACTCAAGTGCAGCGAAGTCTTGTTTAATTCTTTAGCAATAATATTAACCCAGTAAATGAGCACAGTCTGAATCAGAATATCCACATATTACATGACATGGAAATCACCAGGCAGAGAGCAGGTCCAGAGTAACAGGCAGAGAAAAAATACTGAGAGGCCAGACACAAAGAAACAGTCAGCAATACATGGCAAGGAGGTGCCTTTAAATAGCCTGGAACACAGGTGATACCCATCTGAGCAATCTCTGGCTATGTTGTGGCATGGAATGGATTGTAGGATCGGGATTTGGGCTGTTCAGGATCTGGATATATCCAGTCCTGGATCTTGTGCTGTCTCTCTCTGGAACCTCTGCTGTCTTTTTGCACATGCTGTGAAGCACTTTGAGATTGTTATAAATGTATAATAAGTGCTATATAAATAAACATTATTATGTTGTACCTTGTCCTGGCTCTGAAGCATTATGTGAATATTTCTATTAACTTTACGATATTCATCCTTGCTTTAAAGAAATAAATAAATGAGTTTATGCATATGTGTGTCTTTGGGTGCCTTGAGCACTAGTGGATGTCAGTGCAGCGACTATCCAATCACTTGGCCTTCCCATCTCCCAGTTCAGCAGAGTTAAAGAGGCCTCTCCGCATGCAGTGGCGTTGCCTCAGGCTACATTAGCTTCTATTTGAGTACAGTTCCTTGCCGCTTTGCTAGTATTCTATTGTACTTTGCAAAATAGAAAACTGGTTACAGGGGGTCCTGAAGTTACAGCTGTCTCGGCATGTGACATTTAATGCGATGTATAAGTGAGGGAGTTGGGTTCCCCCAGTACAGTACAGTGTTCAAGTACAGTATGTTATAGGTAATAATTTTACAACTGTGTTAGGACAGGTACTTACGACTTACCACATGGATATGTGTTGTAACCTGAGGCCCCCCTGTTTAAATGTAAATGTAGGACTTTGAGTTCTAGTTGACTGTCAGAATTTCCATAAACAAATTATTGGAGGAAATCTCTCATTCCAGGAGAGAACCTGTATTACTGACTGCATAACATTAGGCCAATCTAAGAGGGCATACTCAACTTACATTGGGAAACAGAGTTTATTATATAGTTTGTGTTCCAACTCACAGTAATGCAATTACCCATTTATTATCATGCAATAGAAACACACAACATACTTGAGCACAGCTGTTCTACAGGAAAGGCCTATCATTCTATTAAGTCAATTAATGTTTTTTTATTGATCATTCCACTTTCCCAGCCTAATTGTATAGTATATTGATACATTCACTTTGTTCATACATTGTATATATATATGAGAAATATATATACAATGTATGAACAAAAAAGGACAACTGGAGTGTCAAAGACACACCAATGCTTTAAATACCTTCAAATACCTTACACGCCTCATGATGAGAAATTGGGGCGTCTCTAATTGCCAAATGACCTGCTCCAACTTTCAGTAGGTCCTAACTACCAGCTGAGGTTCTTTGAGATTGTCATGATGTAAATCCTCTACACTTGAGCTCAGGTGGAGGAATGAAAGCCCCCTTATCATCTCAACAGTTAACTAAAGAATCTTCAAACTAGATACTAGTTTTAACAAACGATTGTTAAAATTCTCTTAACTGCAAAAACATGCCATCATGCTTTGACATAAGAAACCTTTATTAGTCCCACAAGTGGGAAATTTGCATTGTCACAGCAGAAAGTGGACAGAACAAAGTTAGGAGCGGCAAAAATTAAGATAACAATAGAGCAGAATAGACTAAAATAGAATAAAAATAATATACTACACTAACAGTGCAGTATAAAATGTACACTATACAATCTCGAGATAAATAATATGGAGGTCTTTGTTGTAAAATATTTACATAACTATATATGAACTAAATGTAGACTAAGTGATATATATATGTATGTATGACAGGCATTGACAGTAACAGTATAAATGCCAGAAGTAGTGATGCCCAGTAGTGATAGTTCCACCCAATGTTGCACATAACTACTGTGGTATATTGAATGTATGTTTGTTTACTATTATGTGCATTCTGACTATCAATACTTATGTCAATATTATAATATTATCTGCTATTGATCTCTGTTACATGCAGTAACACACCCCACCATTAGTGTTACTGGTAATTCACTTAATTGTAAGTTACTTGTCTAGGTTAATTGTTCACATTGTGTACTTTAAAGGGATTATTAGGGACCACTTTACTTATATTGTACTTGTATCTGAGTCTCTATGTGTCTGTGCAGTCAGAAGTTTTCTGATTCTGAATGGTCTGGAATACAATCATAAGGTCATTTTTATCCTCCACTGTTGTCACTGCTGACTCTTCATTTCTGTCATTGTTGCTATTATCTGTCAACTAAGTGTAATTGCCTTAAATGTCTTTAGTTTTAACGTCTTGATTTACAGTACTGTGCAAAAGTATGTACAAGTGTAAATAAGTTTTTTTAATATCTATTTTACATAATATGCTAAATAAAACTAAAAAGAAGACATGAATGCAACATTATACAGTAAATAGTGATTTTGTTTCAGTATATCAAACCTGTATTTTCCTTACCAGCTCACAAAATATCAACTACATTGTTCTATCTTGATATCTTTTACTGCTTTCTTGTTTGCATTTATACTAATGTTGACTTTGCAAGCAGAAAAACATTTTATCACACTTTAAACAATTAACAATTAAGACTCCCCAATACTGACAATGCAATGCTTTGATGTGGAGAACACAAATTAGCATCAAATACATAGTTTTCTTGGATACTTTTCTACCAAAAGAGGGAGACATTTACCCTCATTTTCTCCCTCCCATCAGGCCTAATCTCTGACGAACAACTGCAATCAATTTCAAGTTAATTCATTTTAATGTACTTTTAATTGTATTAAAATACAAATCAAAGATGCTACTTTGATGTGTATTGGCCCTTATAGTCCATGTGAACACTCCACACCACAGTACAGTATGAACATCTTTCTCAGCATTTAATTCACAGAGTGAAGCAGTGGGTAGTCACCTGCATGGCACCCGGAGAGCATCTGTCTGACATTCAGAACAAACTAGCCTGATCTATGGAGAGCTATTTTGGCAGCACAAGGGTCTCATTAAGGTGGTATTAATGTTGTGATGGATTGGTGTATACACTTTTACCAGTGTACATCAGAGTCTAAAGCTTGTGAGGCAATAAATGTGATTTTGGTCCTTTATGCTCAAGATATTTAGCTACTGGAGCAGGAAATTAAAACCTCCTCCTTAAAAAAAATATTACTGAATTACTCATGCCCCCAATCCTTGGGCACAAGTCCTCTCACATTAACAGCATGGTCTCTGGGGTGCCACTGACTAAACAGCCTTGCCTGGAAAGGGGGAGGGGCTGTACCTTATCAAGTGTATGCAGTATTTATAGTAATGTGCATTGCACATATTGTCATTTCAACAAACTGCCTGCTTTCTGGCCAAGAGCATGTAAATCATTAAATAGGGTAACAAAGGCCAACAGTGTACATCATGTACAGTCAGTTGTAACAGTACAACTGAGTAAAAAACATAGCACCTTAAAAAATCCAATAATGTGGCACTGAGTAGTGTTGTCAAAAGTCCCGGTTCTTCGGTACCAAGTACAGTACCTAAAAAAAAAAATGTTACGGTACCAGGTTTTCGGGAGTACCGGTGGTACCGAGCACACGGTACACCCGGTTC
>JBBPDB010000083.1:12085924-12117362 GCA_037974465.1 Brachypetersius altus
GAAATTGGTACCGAGAACCGTGGATTTTCACTGGTATCGGTACCGAATACTGAAATTTTGGTACCGTGACAACCCTAGCACTGAGCATATTGAATTTGAATTTTCAAAGAGCAAAATGGAAATTGAACGGATCATTTTATTATAAAAAAGCAAGTACATGCTGCATTTGTTTAAGAATTAAGTTATAAACATATAAATCTGTATGCGAATATATTCATAGTATGATTCAGCTTTCCTATCGGTCTTTTTGTGCTGTGGTGGCACAATGGGTCAAGTGAACGCTGGTTTGATTCAGTAGACGCTGCAACATGCAGTTCTGAGAGTGGTTTCTACATTGTTACTGATACTGAGCCTCCCTTCTTTTTCTTCTTCTCAGTATTCAGCAATAATTCTCCTCCTGAAGATGGAATACTGTCGTCTTCATTACGTTGTGTCCTTTCTACTGTTTTCAGGCCAGGGGTTACGTGTGAAGAATGTACACATTGCACTTGTTTGATGTTGTTCTCTGAATCAATATTGCCCTTTTTGATCTTTTTCTTCTTTTCTGACCTCGCCTCTGAATGTGTTGACTGAAGACTCCAGAGACTCTCCTGGGACGCGACAGACAAAGCATCCTCGCTAAACAAGTCTGCGTTCACATCCATATCTGTTTTTAACCTTTTTTTCTTTTTGGCCTTCAGCTGTACTGTTTCTTCCGATTGCAATGACCGACTAATTTTAGAATTGCTGGAAAGGGACATGTTGCTGTTACTGATCTTTTTCTCGCTGACAGGCACAGTGTTTGCTTCTAAAGGTGCTGAACTTTTTTTGGAATGTCTTTGTCCACTCCCTGACCCATTTCCCAATTCAGTACTGCTTGGAAGTGAAACTTCATCTTGCTGTTTTCGAGCCTCCCCATCAGAAACAGAAGAATCATCATCTTTTACTTTCCTTTTCTTTTTCTTCTTTAGAAACGATGATCCACCAAAACCTGGAGGACAGTGACCATCATCCCAGTCAACCCCTGCACTGCTGCCTTCCTCACTGACATTAGTTTCCATCCTAGGGCTCGAGGAATCAGTTATCATCGAAGATCCATATGCATTAACCATGGACAAGTTTTTAGATATTGCACATGGCATCTTCCCGGCCTCCTCTTCTGGTGTCACTTCAGTATCTTGAGATGTTGACTCCCTTTTCCTCTTCACTTTCTTCCCTGGAGTCACTTCAGGAGTTTGCTGCTCAGAAGCCTGAACCACTTCTTGAGACTCATCTTGATCTAAAACATTTTCTTCAACAAGCTGCTCTCTCTTTTTCTTCTTTTTCTTCTTCCTTGAGACCATTTCAGTAGCTTGTTGCTCAGAATCTTCAACCCCTTCAAGAGCCTCAATATGTTCTGTAGTCTTGTCACTGGTTTCTAGTGCCACATGTTCTTCAGCAACCAGAGCCCTCTTCTTTTTCCTCTTTAGTTTTTTCTCTGGAACCAACTCAGTATCTTGTTGCTCAGTCTCCTGAATCAATTCTAGATTATCTACTTGCTCTATACTAGCTACCTGACTAGGTTTTAGAACGTTTTCTTCAATAGCCTGCTCACCCTTGTTTTTTTTCTTCTTCTTCACTTTCTTTTCTGGAACCAATTCAGAACCTTGATGCTGAGAATCTTCCATCACTTCTGGAGCCTCAAAGTGTTCTGTTGTCACAACCTGGCTACTCTCTACAGCGGTATTATCTCGGTCAACATGCTCTCTCTTCTTTTTCTTAACTTTCTTTTCCAGCACAAATTCAGTACCATGCTGTTCAGAATGTGGAATCATTTCAAGAGCATCAGATGTTTCAGTAGTTTCCACCTGACTAACATCTACAGTCAAATTCTCTTCAAAAACCCGCTCTCTCCTCTTTTTCTTTTTTACTTTTTTCTGTAGAACCATTTCAGTACCATGCTGTTCTGAATGCTGAATCATTTCAGGAGCATCAGATGTTTCAGTAGTTTCCGCCTGACTAACATCTACAGTCAAATTCTCATCAAGAACCCGTTCTCTCCTCCTTTTCCTCTTTACTTTTTTCTGTAGAACCAATTCAATACCATGCTGTTCAGAATGCGTAATCATTGCAAGAGCATCAGATATTTCAGTAGTTTCCACCTGACTAACATCAACAGTCAAATTCTCTTCAAGAACCCGCTCTCTCCTCTTTTTCTTCTTTACTTTTTTCTGTAGAACCATTTCAGTACCTTGCTGTTCTGAATGCTGAATCATTTCAAGAGCATCAAATTGTTCAGCAGACTCCACCTGACTACCCTCTAAAACCACATGTTCTTCAACAGCCTGCTCTTTCCTCTTTTTCTTCTTGTTTTTTTTGTCTGGAACCAATTCAGTACTTTGGTGCTCAGAATGCTGAATCATTTCAGGAGCGTCAAACTGTTCAGTAGTCTCTACCTGACCAATCTCTACAGCCAAATTTTCTTCAGCAACTTGCTCTTTACTCTTTTTCTTCTTGACTTTTTTCTTTGGAATCAGTTCAGTAGTTTGCTGCTCATAATTCTGAACCTCCACCTGCTCTGTGGTCTCTAAACAATCAGTTTCTACTTGTGCATGCTCTTCTACAATAATACATGAATTCTGTATTATTTGCTCAGAGGTCTCTACTTGACCAGCTTCTACAACTACATCATCTCTGACAGTTTCCTCTTTTTTCCTTTTTTTCTTCTTTCTTGGTGAAATCAAATCATCTACCTTAAAGTTTAGACAATTTACATGGTTTAATGTATTGGATATTATATCACCGATGTTTAAAGGCTTTGTTAGATTATCTGATCTGTTCTGTGTTCCAGCGCTGTTTTCAAGAAATGATTCTTGTTGATTTGTCCCAAGGCCTGACTGTTCATTGCACTCCATAGTTTCTGACATCATGTGCCTTTTCTTTATATTTAGTGGTTCAGACTGCAATTGGACCACATTTTTGCAAGCATCTATATTTATCGCTGTATTGCTATCCTGATGACTAACCTCATTACTGAAAGGACTAGAAAGAACTGCTGCTGCCTGTTGTTCGGGTTCAGCTGCAGACGCCAGACAGTCTGAAGTTGAACAAGGTATTATACTCATCTCCTCAACACATGTGCCCTCAGTATCATGAGGAAATGAACTCACTTTTCCATTCCCCTTCCTCTTTTTCTTTGCTATTTCAGCAGTATTCGTTTCAGAGCCTGGAACTACCTCTGTTGACAAAGCATTTGCAGAGACACTGCTGACTGGGAAAGCTTCCGCTGGTTCCTCAGAGGGTCTCCTACAAACACTCCCCCTCCCTTCACTGTCTTCAACCAAAAGATTTTTCTTTTTATGCCCAGAAATTGTATCACGCTGAGACAAGCTGTCATTCTGACTCGCATCGGCGTTTGAGCTATGAAACAGTTCAGATATTACAGGCTTTTTCTTTTTCCTCCTTTTTATCATGCTGAATCCATCATAATTAAACAGCCACTGGCCTCCTGTTTCCATGGCCATCTCTGCCTCTACACCAGTGGGGAGATCTTTCCTTGAACTTGAGTCAGCATTTACTCTCGATTCTGAAAGATCAGCCAGCGACTGTGTAGGCAGGGAAGATTGTTCATTCTCCTCTGACTGCGTAAGTGTCATACTATCATCAGCTGGCCTCTTTTTATGTTTGTCTTTCTGTGTTTTTTTGTTTTCATTGGCCACTGGTGAGGTCTTTTCATGTAACTGTGGCACAAGACATGGGGTCCTTTGCAACTCAGAAATGTTTGTATTATCAAAATCACTACCAGCTTCTGTGTCCAAAAACGTTTCTGAATGATTCTCTTCGACTGTATTCTTTTGTAATGAGTTTCTCCCACCACTTTGGACTGCACAGCTTTCTTCATCTTTTTTATTGCGGTCTCCAACTCTAGTCTCTTTTAATGAACTCGATGCCATCGTTGCATCACTCTCTCCAAAAAGATCCTGTGAACCAATGCAAACTCCACTGTCAGGATCCAAGCCTTCATTTTCCCGATGTTCATGATGCAAATCCTCAACAGCATTCTCAACTCTCTCCTGTTCTCTAAGATCTTCACCATCATCTGTTGATCGGTGCTCCAATATTTCAGGAGCAGATGTTTCTCCAGCCTCTTGTGAAGCCTGGTCCAAATCTGGATTCTGTGTCTCCTCAATCACTATTTCATCATCTGATCCTCCTGTCGACAGATGAGTGACCTGTCGGGCTGGACGAGCACCTTTGCAGCTTCGACTTTTACTCCTCGTGTTTATCTTCTCGTTGCTTCCTTTTTTTTCATTCTTCTTCTTTGCTGTCTTTTCAAGCATCTGTTTAGTTTTCCACCTTGACGCTGGAAGCCATTTTTGTCGGTTTCTTTTATGGGTGATTAAAATGAAAGACTCTTTGTCCTGAAACAATATCAAATGTATGGATGAATAAACAAAAACTGTGTCGCTTGTGATTCTCAGAGATAGTGGAAGTAACGCATGCAAATTGCTAAAACAATGTTCAACATACATTTTCAACTCAGTAGAAAGAGAAATAGTGGTAGCGTTAATGCCTAAAAAAACCCAAATACACTATAAGGACAAAAGTATGGGGACGAATTACATTTTTGAAATACTTTATTATGGAGTAGCCATAATAAAGTAGCCCCCCCCCCTTTAAGCTATAACAGCTTTCACTCTTCTTGGAGGCTTTCCACAAGATCTTGGAGTTTCCACAGAAATATTTTCCCATTCATTCTGTACAGCATTTATGAGGAAAGACACTGATGTTGGACGAGAAGGTCTGTCTCACAATCTCCGTTCCAATTCATCCCAAAGGTGTTGGATGGGGTTGAGGTTGAGCTCTGCTGAGTTCCACACTGAACTCATCCAACCATGTCTTTATGGAGCTTGCTTTATGCATTGGGGCACAGTCCTGCTGGAATAGAAAAGGTTCTTCCCCAAACACAAATTTGTCCACAAATTTGGAAGCATGGCATCCAAAATGCCTTGGAATGCTAAATCATTTCTGTCCTTCACTGGAAGAAAGGGGGCCTAGCACACACCATGAAAAATAGGCGTCCCAATACTTTTGTCCATGGAGTTAGTGCCCTGCTACCATAACTAGCTCATTTACTTGGAGAAAAATTCTTCAAAATCCCAGATCAGTGGTTCATATTTTGTAATTCATAGATTAAAACACCACACAGGTCTACATTGTTTTAACAACAATGATCATAATGTGTAGTAAAGTATATATAAAGTATGTCAAGAAATTGTAAAATTGTCAACTTACCACTATTCTGACATCATCATCAGTGCCCCACTCCATGCTGTCCATGCTGTCACAGTCTTCTTCCAGCCTGAAATACAAACACTTCTTAATACTTTCTTGACGGATCTGTAAGTCACATTACAGTGTGCACGTATGCAACAGAACGCCAGTAAAGACTCCCAGACTAAGAAGTCATCAATATGATGATTAATTTCTAAAATCAAGAACAAATGCAAGACTACTTTAAAATGAACTCACTCATTTAGGAATAAAGATGAACTTTGTTCTCTTCTTTGCCGTTCCCGCTCCTCACTAATTTCCTTCATACATTCAAAGAACCCGCCAATCTCTGAATTCTGTCAGACAAATAAAGAAAAAGGTCTCAACTACCTCTGATACTCATTTCAGAGGTTACATGGCTATCAATTTAAAAGTGAACATTTTAATTACCATTTTATTACATAAGACATTCAGTATGTTTTTTTCTAGATATTTTTTCATTTTCTGAGGTATTTCTTTCTTAAATTAAAGATCACCTCAATATTACCTGATTTGGAAAGCTTTGAGATTCAATGCACTACTGCCACCATTACACATTTTACCAAACTAAAATTTTGTTTGGTTAAAATGTCTTTGTGCATTAAACACCACTACACCAGTGTTTACGTTTACAATTCAGGACTACTGTTCATAATTAAATGTTCAATGTAACCAACAGCAAGTCGTGTGACATTAACTGACTAAAAATAACAAATTTTGTTCACACTGGATGATAAAACAGTTTTCACTAGCAAGTTAATAAGCCTGACATAAAACATTGTGCAAAAGTCTTTTGCACCTATGCAAATTGTTTAAAGCCATTTTTCTTGGCGTGTGACAAAATATCTTTCTTCTAGTAAAGTTAACATAAGAATGAATGCAAACAAATGAGAAAGCGGTAAAAATACCAATATCAAAAAAAAAAAGGAACTGATATTTTGATTCCTGGCGAGCTGGCGAGGAGAACACAGGTTCAGTTCCAGATTTCTCCTTGATGCCTCCAGCTATTTCTTGGATTTGTGAACGCCCATCTTGCTCATATTATCGCTGGGTACCTCAGTGGTGCCACTAGTAGTCCTGGAATTCAAATCCATGACCTTCTGGTTGCAGAGGAACTCCCTAAACACCAGACCACCAGTTACCCCAGAGATGAAGGATTGGTTGAGTCAAACTAGGTTTCCGATAGAAGCTACAAGTAATTGTGGACTTCCATAAGGAACACACTGATATTATGTAAAATCATTATTTACTGTATAATGTTTGTATTTGTTCTTCTTAGTGTATTTTGGAATATTAAACAATCACTGTTGATCTAAACGTTAAATGTTTTTTTTGCAAATGTCTATGACTTTAGGGCAGTACTGTACATCTCTGGCACTACTACAGAGCACAACCATACACATCCTTACCACTAGAATTTGGTTCTTGTGAGCAGACAGTGCTTCTGGCTGAGAATTCTTGAGAAACTCAAACTTTGGCTGGAAAGGTACACGCTTCCACTTTCGCGAGCGAATCCGTCTCTTTGCTGCTCGATCTGCCGGTAAAGCTGGCATCTCCTGGGGACCACCCAACAGGTCATCATCAGGTTCACTGTGAGACTCTCTTTGGGATAATGAGCCTGGTCTCTCCTCTTCATCTGCTCTGTTATCATCGTTACAGTCTCCCTCACTGTCAGCATCAGATTCTCCAGGGAAGGGAGGAGCTGGTCTTTGAGATGAATGGCGTCGTTTAACTGTTCTGCACACTGGAGTCACAGACTGCGTCAAAAACAAGCTGCCACCAGAGTCACTGTGGGAAGAGAACATCCTTAAAAACATCCTTAAAAGAGAATTTACTGAAAGTGGGTGATTGCTGAAAGTAAATTAGCTTTCAAAATAAATAAAAATGCAAGTAAAGACAAAATAGCACATATCCCCAACTCCAGATCTGGAAGCCTTGTGTCCAGCAGTTTGGTGATTTACCTGGTCAAAAACTCCTATATCTCAATATATGTCTCCCATATTCCACTATATCTCAACTGGCCCGCTACCTCACTGACCTCATCTGCCCCGCTACCTCACTGTACCTTGCATGCTTCTCTACCTCACTGTACCTCACCTGCCTTTCTACCTCACTGTACCTCATAGATATATTCAATTCAATTCTTGTAGATATAATCAATTCTTAATTTTTTTTTATCTCTATACTTTTCTACATATTTATGTAAAGTTGGGGGAACATAAGCCTAAGAATTTCATTACATTAATGATGCTACATTGTTATCTGTATATGACAATAAAACTCTTCTGCCTCTCTATCTCACTGTACCGCACCTGCCTCTCCACCTCACTGTATATCACCTGCCTCTCTACTTCACTACACTTTGCATGCCTCTACCTCACCTGCCACTCCACCTCACTGTGTCTCACCTGCCTCTCTACCTCACTGTACCTCACATGCCTCTACCTCACTGTAGATCAACTGGCCCTCTCTCACTGTACCTCGCATGCTTTTCTACCTCGCCATATCTCACCTGCCTCCCTTCCTCACTGTATCTTGTCGTCTCTCTTACTCACTGTACATCACCTGCCTCTCTGCACGAAACAGCAACAGTTCAGGTCATCCAGTAAGTTATTTTACGAACTTTCTTTTCCACCTTTAAGAAGGTAAACACGGTAGTCACAAATTGATACAATGTTTAAGGTGGAACGGATCATTGGAACAAGAAAGTAAAGTCAGGTTTAGCCTGGTCGCACCTGTCCGAGGCTGGTGAAGGTGGCTGGTCACTGTGTTGGCTCACCGAACCTTCGAAAAATTTTGAAATAGAGTCGACAACATCGTTAGAAGGAGTTTCGAAGAAAATATCTCTCTCAGACCCGAGCTGTACCAGCTCGCTCTGCCTGATCGTCTCTAACACACTCTCCATGGTGCCCCAGGTAGCTTTAGCATATTAGCAGTGTCCTCCCACCCTCCAACTCTTCCCTGAGTCAGTCTGCTGGCAGCACATACACACTCCTCAGCTCGGGTTGCCTCGTTTTAAGTAGTGTTTCGGTGTTTCTGGAGGCTTGCTGCGAGTCTCTTGGTTGTACTGGACTCACACGTGTGTTGTTTACAGACTGCTGAAACGTGGACGCGCTTGGGGGCGGGGCCTTCGCGGGAAACGCTTCGAACACAACGCAGCTGACCAATCACAGAAGTCTCAGCGACCGTGACGACACCACCGCCCAGCCACGCCGCATTCCATAAGCACGAAACGTTTCATTTGGTTTCTTTTGGTTTTTCGTTTCTTTCACTCTTTCTCTAAACCACATGTGTCAAACACAAGGCCCGCGGGCCAGATGTGGCCCGCCACATCATTTTATGTTTTATATTTTATGTTTTATATTTATATTTGGTTACATTTAATTACATTTATACTATTTTACAGTTATATCTGGCCCTTTGAGAGCAACTATTATGCTCATGTGGCCCTCGGTGAAAACGAGTTTGACACCCCTGCTCTAAACTGAATTCTAAGAACTATTGTAAGAAATATTGTACTGGCATTACAATATTACCAAAAGCATTGAAACAATAAAGGATATAACAATAAAATAAGGTGAAACAAAATTCATGCAACTACAGATGAGAGTAATAATTGTATTGATACCACTTTTCTTACTAATTATATTGAAATAATATATATCAGCCGACCTTAAGAGAGGGAGGAAATACAAGATAATTCTGCTAAAGTGATACTATTGTATCACTGATAACAGAGAAAGTATAATAATAATAATAATAATAATAATAATAATAATAATAATAATAATAATAATAATAATAATAGATTATAGATTTAATACATAATTCAATAACAATAAAACAAAATAAAATATAATAAAATGTATATATAAAATATTATTTATATAAATACAATATGTCAAAATACAAAGTGTAACCTTAGCTCAGGAATGAGAGTAAATTGGTTACTCTCGCATTACTTTGCAAGCCAGGCCAGAGGAAAACGTTTCTCGCCCCTGAATCGCTGGGTGTGTGAATGTAGCCTTTCAGTGTGTCGGTCAGCACTGACGATTTGGAGCATGTGATCTCTGAGTGTGTGAGTGTCAGTGTGAGCGAGTGTGTGTTGCAGGGTAATCTGTGCAGAAGGAAGAATGGCAGACAGCAGCAAGACTGAGAAGTTCCAGCTGCATGTTCCCACCCTGGAGGAGCTGTGTGAGGGTAAGTTCTGCAGGCACTTTAATGCAAAAAGAGAAGTTGCTGCACGTTCTCGTGATCTTTGGGCACATGTGTGTGTCTCGAGCTCAGGTACGAAGTTCAGACTGTGAGTTTTTTGGGTCAAACTTGAATTTGAGCTTTAAACTCCTGCCTGATCTCGAGTCCCGAGCTGTGGTTTACTGACAGTGTCTGTAGTCTCTGTGGAGTTAATCTTCTCTTCACTGATCTTCAACAGTGCTAGAAAAAGGACTGAGGGGGAATTTTGAAGATGCCAAAGTCTGTGTGGCTGAGTGCCCAGATCTCTCACTAGAACCATTCCAGTTTCCTGTTAAAGGTTGGTACCACCCACATATGGGGGAGAATTTACTGAATCTTGCTTTAAAATAGCTTCATTGACTTTATGATGCGCTTCTGATGTTTTACTTGCATTTTTCTTTCTAAACGAACAAAGGGAAATCCTGCAAGGTGAAAAATTGGAGAATTAGAAGGAACTCTTAGTGGTAAATTGAATAACTTACATTATACCAGTAGAGAAGTAAAGGAATTGATTGGTGCATACCTCACATATGGGTGGTAGATTTATTGAAACCTGCATTAAATTAGCTTTTTGTAACATTATTATGCACTTCTTCTTTTCTTCTACTTTGTCACCACAGCAGATTTCCATATCCTTCTGTATCTTCCTTTCTCTCACACCAACTGACTGCATGACCTCCCTCCCCACATGCATAAACCTACTACTAGGCCCTCCTCTTCTCCTCTTCCGTGCTGCTCCATCCTCAGCATCCTCCTCCCAACACACTCACAGTCTCTCCTTGGCATTTTTGTCTCAACACACTCAGTCTCTCCTCTGCATCCTTCTCCCAATACACTCAAGAGTCTCTCCTCAGCACACGTCCAAACCAAGGCAGTGCATATTTGACTTCTTGACATAACACTCCATTTACCCAGGCTTGGAACTGGCACTAGGAATTGCACTGGCTTGTATAGCTCCAGTGGCTGGGTCATTTACTCCAGAGAATTGGAGAAAAACATATAATAGTGAACTGACAATAAGAATGGATTTGTCTTCAGTACTAGTGCTTTGCCACCATTACCAACACATATTACCTGAGTTGTCTCTTTCCAAAGGACTTTGTGGAAAACCTCGGATTACTGATGTTGGTGGCGTCCCCTATTTGGTCCCCCTGGTCCACTTGGACAAGGTCTTGTAGCCTAATAATGTTGACTATATATTCGGGACAGTCTGTGATAATACATTTGGAATATATGTTTGGCAATTCATAATATAATTAGGAGTTAACAAAAGATCTTACGTAATGATTTCCCTCTTGTTCAGGTGTATAACATGAACAAGGTGTCCAAGGAGTTGGAGCTACCGGGGGCATTCATCCTTGGTGCTGGTGCTGTTTCGTCCAAGACTGTTGGAATGAATGCAGAGGTGAAAAGCTGTGGCACAACAAGCTACTTAACAGTTTTCCATGACTATAACACTTGCTGCAGGTCAGCGCTGTGTAACAGTAAACACTTTCTCTTATCGACGCAAGATCAGATTGAAGGAGAAAGTTGCTTATGTTATGACTGCACAGAAAAACACAGACAAGAACAGTAAAAACGATGACGTTTATTCCAAGTCAAATTATAGCTCTGCAGAAAAACTCTGCAAAAAACACTCTGTACTAAATACACACATACACACACATAAACTTGGGTATTAATACTGTAGAAAAGTTATGTACCAACAGATCTGGCTCACATAGGTAAAAGTCTGTTAAAGACTTCTCCAGTGAATGCTCCTCACACACCCCCGCGAACTGTTGATTGATTGGTGTACAGCATAAGCCCCACCCACTTCTTCCCCACTCTACTCTGATTGGCTCCCTAAACATATCAGACGTAAACATTCAGTTATCATCTAATTTATGACTCAAATGCTCATTTTCTTTGCTATTTGGTGAAAGATGCAAAAAGTAATTTGCTATTAGCATGTTATTACTAGAAAGTCACTTATCAGTACATTATTAATCTATAGTATATATACCCCAGCATTTATGTATATAGCACAGTGTATTTCATATTGAGTATTGTCTGCAGAGGTTTTACTGGATTTATTTATACTTTATATTGCTCTTGTCTTGGTGTCCCTGTGTATCTGTGCAGTTGTAATATATATGCAATTCTTCTAATTCTGATTAATATCAGGTATTACACCCACAATTTACATCTTTTGCTTACAAAGTTCTGCATGTCTAGCTCACAGAACATAATTTGTTAAAATCTCACAGCCAGGCTTAACAAAGCAATGCAGCCTAGTAGCTGGTGTCTTGGTGGTTAGGGAATTGCTACAGCAATTGGAAGGCTGTGGGTTCAGAGGCATCACTGAGGTACTTTGATACCATCCCCGCACTCTGCTCCTCGGGTGCTGCATTGTTGGCTGTCCACTGCTTCACACAGTTAAATTGGTTAAATGCAGAGAACAATATTGTGCTGTTCACAAATAGACACTTGTAAAGTATTAGTGCTTGTATCGCCCCCATTCAAGAACTCTGGGTCCTGAACTCCTTTAATAGTGGAGGCAGACAGTAGACATATAACACAAGGGAGCACTTGTCACTGTGCTGGATCTTATCATGAATATCTTATTCAGTAATCACTCTGTTACTTTTCAAAGCTGATGCCGCTGGTGCTGACAGAGTCAGAGGGTAAGTCTGCTGTCAACGGTAGCTACTTCTCCTCCATCAGCCCAGTGGATGGGAAATGTCTGCAGGAGAAATACAGCGACAGGTTTCATGACTGTGACTTCGGGCTCCTGGCGAACCTATACGCATGTGAGGGAAAACCTGGGAAGGTGAGGAAACACTAGAAGCAGATATAAGTGATGCACAAATCCAACATGCTTTATCAGTATCAGCACAGTATACTGACCATATTAAACCGACTGCATGGATATACACTACAAGTCAAAAGTTCGACCTGGAATGGTATTTAATTAACAGGTGTTCTCCGTCAAAAGTTCATTAGTGGCATTTCTTGCCCTCTTACTGTGTTTGGGATCATCAGTTGTGATTTTCGGGTTGGTGGACCATTAGTGATCCCATTCGACTATGGTTCTACTCCACATTATGGCAAGAACCACTTAAATAAGTAAAAAGAAACAAAAAAGAAACAACAATCCATCTTTATCTTATTACAAAATATTCTGGTTTGTTTAACTGTTCTTTGTTTACTGTATAATTCCATGTGTCCCTGTAGCATTTTGTTTGTTTTCAATATTAATCTAAAATGTGGAAATCAAAGAAAAACACTGAATGAGAAGGTGTGTCCAAACTTTTGACTGATAGTGTACTTATCTATTTACTTGTTTATATATTTATATAAGGGTTAGTCAAGTGTAATACTACTATAATATATATTTATAAGCCTGCCTGTATAGTGGACTAGTTTAGTTTTCATTTGCTACTACAGAATGCAAATGCTTTGTATTACATTGGAATCCTTTCAGAAATGGGTCAGAATTTTGATGGCAGCCTAAAAAAACCTAAATGTTCACCAACCTTCCTGTCCTGCCTATTTCCATACAATGAATACATGTAATCCAGTCAATTAGGCACCTCTGAAGTCAGTTAGGCAATTCTGTAGTACACTATGGTTCTATGGTTGATGACCACTGTGTAGAACACAATCGATCCGTCACGAAGAATCCTGAAGTTTGATTGCTGAATGAATGAATAACTATGCCTTAATTAGTAACTAGTAAAAAAAACTGCTTGGTCACAGGTCATCGAGGTCAGAGCCAGCAGGAGGACAGGAGAGGAGAGTCTCGTGAGCTGCATGAGGAAAACCATGGAGGAGCACTACAATGATAAAATCCTGGCTCTTGGGGGGACCTTCATCATTCAGAAAGGGAAAGCCAAGATCCACATCATGGTAAAGAAGAACTGTTTGAAATGATCATATTAAAGTTCTGGTTATTTGTCATGATTATTATGATTTATTATATGAATGAAGACCTTTGGCAGTCAAGCAGAGATCATTATCTTCCTTCTTCAAACCCATCCAGTTCAACTCATAAAGGCCTTGACTCATAAAGGTTGATGTTTTAAGGTAGAACTCTGCACAGTGCTTTAAAACTACAGACTGACAGCCCAGATTTATGGCCTGGTTTCATTAACCCAGATGGAAACTGGAAACAGTCTGACAGTAGAACGTCTGTTCTTTAATTCCCGAGATGGCGGCACGCTAGGTCGCAGCGGCCACTCCGGGTCCAACACTTTGGTGCGAGTGTGTTATTTTCTCCTCAACACTAAAACCGATTTGACTTGAACTCAAAATTAGAAAAGGCCTGAATATAAGATTGTTTGTTTCATGCCCCAGTGTTGCAGCTTTCCATCTTTAATTTATAGCCACGAGAGTTCTCTTCTTGCCCCCTGAGTACTAATGAAGATGTGAACAACTGGCTGAAGCACTTCGAAGTCAGCGCTCCCCTCATCTGCCAGTCTGTCATTGTATCCAGAGATCCGGTGAGCATCACTCATCAACGCGCCCTGCAAACTTCAGTCCTGCTCTTTAGTGATTTATTGTCAGAGGACAGCACAGCCTATACCCATACTCAAGTAAAACCTTCCTTACTTTGGTGAAAGAATGACTTGACATAATAGGGGCTTTCCAAACATAATTTAGAGGTGAAGTCCAAGATTAACAGGTTGAAATGACTGAATAACTCATGCAAGAACAACAGGGTGTCTAACTATACCCTATACTATCATCACAGGACAGGTAACGTAATGAAATTAAATGTAAAATATAACAGAGTGAGTTGTTTATCATTAAGAGTACTAAATATACTAAATCAAATTTAAAACAATAAATACAAATACATTATACAGTAAATTGTGGTTTTATGTACAATATATGAATGTGTTCCTTGTGGAAGTCCTGTATTAGTGTAGTTTCATCAGAAGCCTGGTTTGACTTAATCAGTCCTTCATTAAATTAAATCAGGAGCTGCTAATGGAATTTCACAAATCCAACCAAATATCAGCTTCTTATTAACAAAACAAATATGGATACTTTTGTACTGCTTTCAATTTGTTTTGCATTTATTCAAATGTTAACTAGCAGAAAGACACTTTATCACATACTGAGAAAAATGATTTTAAACAGTTTGTATTGGTGCCTTAGACTTTTGTACAGTACCGTACCTAAGTAATAGCAGAAGTTTTATCAGCTGAAAATACACAGGAAGTCACAAATGCATCATTATTTTACTTGAGTTTGTGTTATTAGTAATGAGCCACGTTACTATTTTTCCACAGGGTCTGGATCTGAGACTGGAGCACACTCATGGCTTCAGCCATCACGGAGAGGGAGGCCACTACTACATAGACACCACCCCCAACACGGTGGAGTACCTGGGATACTTTCTACCTGCCGAGTTCGTTTATCGCATTGACCGCCCAACAGACACGCATAATGTGGGCAGAGACTGAAGATAAATATAATATACAAAATTACAGCCACTGTTAATTAATGAATCATGCCCCCAGAACCAAGAGCTCTTAGTATTTGTACTCAAATGTTTAAATAAAGAGAAATGGGTAAAATCATATGGAGCTGTCCTTCTTTCAGTACATCTAATGCTTGAGAATTTTTTCAATGATGTTTTATAATGTGCGTTAAAATGAATATAGTACTACATATATTTTCGTTTATATATACATATATATATATATATAGAGAGAGAGAGAGAGAGAGAGACACACACACACACACACACTTTTAACAAGTACTATATACATTATATTTACAAAAATATTGGTACACGCTTGTTTTTCAGGGTTAAGGCTAGGACCCTTACTTCCAGTGAAGGCAATTCTTAATGCTTCAGCATAGCAAGACATTCTGGACAATGGCATGCTTCCAACCTTGTGGACAAAGTTTGGGGAAGAGCCGTTTCTATTCCAGCATGGCATTTGTCCAGTGCACAAAGCAAGCTCCGTAAAAACATGGCTGGATGAGTTCAGTGTGGAAGAACTTGACTGGCCAGCACCTTTGGTATTAACTGGAACAGATCGGGAGCCAGACCTTCTCATCCAACATCAGTGTCTGACCTCATAAATGCTCTACAGAATGAATGGGCACAAATTTCCATAGAAACTCCAAAATCTTGTGGAAAGCCTTCCAAGAAGAGTGGACACTGATAGCTGCAAAGGTGGGGACGTACTATGTGTTTCAATGCAGTGCCATTAAAGTCCCGTTTGGTGTAATGGTCAGGTGTCCCAATACTTTTGTTCATATTGTGTATGTATACATTTTCCCGCGCAGAACAAAGTAAAGCAGTTTGTCTCGACTCGAAGCAGCGTTAGCGACCTGAAAAATGTTTTATTAGAACTTTTTTATATGTTTCTTTAGACTGCCCCCACAGGTTTGTCATAAATATTCATGTGCCATTTCTCATTGATATTTTATGCGAGTTTAATCAACTCTGTTAGCCGGAACTGCAGTCACTGTCGATTAGCATAGCGAGCTAATCGGTATACCATATGTAGGCTATATGTATATACGAATATACATTATATCGGCTATTTTTCTGTCAAATGAGGTCTAATACATCATCTATACGTTCAGTAGTTCGTTATATGTAAGTGTGTTTCAGGTTATTGCTTTCCACGGCTTAGCATCTCTACTATGAAGAGAAATGAAAACCAGCCAAGGCCAACGGCAGGTAGGTTTATGCTATATGGACAAACGTATTGGGACGGCTGACCATAACACAAACAGGAACTCTAATGGCACTGCATTCAAATACACATAGTTGGTCCTCCCTTTGCTTTAATTGCTTGTTTTTTTAAAGCTTTTCCAAAAGCTTTTGGAGTGTTTCTGTGGGAATTTGTGCTCATTCATTCTGTAGAGCATTTACTGATGTTGGACGAGATGGCGTGGTTCATCCGCTTCGATCCAGTTCATCTCAAAGATGTTGGATGGAACTGATGTCAAGGCTCTGTGTGTTCTTTCAAACCTAACGCATTCAAACATATCTTTATGGAGCTTGCTCTGTGCACAGGGGCACAGTCACACTGGAATAGGAAAGGTTCTTCCCTAAATTGTCCACTAATTTGGAATGTCTTGGTATGCTGGAAGTAAGGGGTCTAGCCCACTTAGTGTATCTGCCAGCATTTTAACTAGTTAGGATGCAAATGTTTTACGCCATGTCCTTACTCATTTTGGCATTGGCTATGTGCAAGTGGATGTGTATTTATATAAATTGTTATTGATGGAAAAAGCTTATTATTGTATTTCATAATAACTCTTAGATTTTCACATTTCTCTGTTGATGTACAGGCTGCCTGTCTGTACCACTGTTCAACCAAAAAAAACGGAGCAGATTGCCTCTGACGTCCAATCCGTCTGAGAATGAAATGTACTCTGGCAGGGAGCACATACAAATGCACAACTTCACCCCAGGCGCTCATTCAGCCGGTATGTTCTTTGTGAAGTGCTTCAATTAATATCAGACACTGACAATGAAAACTTAGCACAGAAAATAGCCGGTAGCACTTTTCAAAGAAGATGGAGCACAGTGTGTTGCTTTTGTTCAGGTAGTGAAGGCTTTACTTCGCAATCACCAAATCAGACTCCTCTAACCCAGAGAAGAGAATGGAACCAGCAAGCCAACCCACAACCTGTGCAAACCAAAGCTTGGCCAACGACTTCATTTGGCTCCACAGGACGAGGATATACACCTGTACCGCACCCACATAAACCCACCTATGTTAGGTACACTAGTGTAGATTTGCTTGGGTTCCATTGCTTCAGTACCTCAGTTTTTCAACAGAGTTTGTACTTTCAGGTCACAGGCAGGGCCACAGGGGCCTCCAGGCAGACAAGATTTTATCACAGCAACTCAAGGCTTCAGGCAGGATGGATTTTCAAGTGTCAGTGGATCCAATCTGGTCCAGACTAGACCATTCTCTGGAAAGCAACCCATTAAGCAGCAGCCTTTTAGTAGACAAACCAATCCAGCCAGAATGTCTTTGACCCCTCAGCAAACTCTGTCTACCCCAGCACTCAGCCAGAGAACTGGAGCTCAGAACAACAAGTGGAAGTCAAAATCTGCAGGGCATACGAGTGCTGGAATGTGGGTTGAAAATACCTTTGACACTTCAAAAAGCAATAGCAAATTACAGCAACAGGTAACCCATTTTGACTGAAGTAAACTGGACCCATGTCACGATCCATTTTAATATTATACAACCGTCATGACAATGTACTAACAAAATTTTTTTTTACAGTATTGTACAATAATACATTTATGCTGCACACCTGAACGACTGCATTGCTTTCTCACCCTTTTCCAGGTGTTTGCATTAATTTTATATTCTTGTGCACTGTAGAAGCCTGCAGTTCTGGAGTCAAAGCCAGCAACCAAGAAATCCTTGCGAATCCTCACAGCTGTTATTGAGGGAATGAAACATTGGAGCCAGTTCAAGGACAAAGTGCCTATGCTGTTTGAGATTTTTGGTAAGTATAACTGACTAAATTCTAGATTTGGTAGATTACTCTGCCTGCAAGTCTGTCAAAGCACATAAGGAGAATAAATTGAATATGCACACTGCTTATTTGATATTGAACAGTGGACATTAGATAGTGGATTGTGGAAGTAGATAGTGGACATGGAGCACATTTAATATCTTATTGCACTGTGGTTAATTGTCTGTTGTCTATCTTGTCTGTTTTTACAGCCACTCTTGATTCTGCGGTTACAGTAGGAACATTTGGTGCTAAGAATTTCCTTATGAGGGATGGAAAAGAAGTGGTGTCATGTGTGTACTATGAAACTGTGAGTTGTTCCTCAAGCAGGTTCTACAAAAACTGCAACTATTTCTCATCACGTCATTCAGCGGCAACCCATCCACAGCTACTTACATACAGCTGTCATTAATGAGTTCTATTAATGGCCTCAGCTGTACTCTGCAATAATAGAATTCATGCGCATAATGCCCAAGAGTGTAAAACGACTGGGTCAAAGGCTGCTGTTGTAAAATATGTCTAGATGGAGCTTATGATCAATGTTGAATGAGTTCACTTATCCTCAGCGCCCTCGGTGTGGCTACTCTTCACACAGAGCTGGAATAAATCAGTGTGAAATTAGCATAGTTACGTTTTATCTGCCCAGAAAGCTAGGGTTGGTGAAAAATTAACTGATTTGTTTGCACTGCTTTCCTAATCACAGGTATTCATGACCATGTTTGATTACTTCTTACAAAATATGAAGATAATTGTCTCACCCAATTGGGTTTGTTGGTTAATATCTTTATCCATTATTCTCAGCCCTAAATCTCTGTCCTGATTTATTTGTCTTACAGGACCAGGTGCTGCCCAGGCTGATCCGGGGTCAGGTGCATCGCTGTGTGGGGAACTATGACAGAGACAAGAATGTTCTCACCTGTGTGTCTGTACGCCCTGCCTCTTCTTCCGAGCAGAGAAACGCACAGGAAGCTGTGATGACATCAGACGCTGAGATGAGAAACGTGGTTCAGGCACTTACTGAAATGTAATATGAAGTAGAGCTTAAGGGACAGGACAGGAGAATTTCCAGACATACTGTGTTTCATTTAACTTCAACGTTAGTTAAAATGTTATTATCAAATGCCATTTGTGTTGATTCCTCTCAAATAAGCATAAAGTTTTGACGTTGTAGTTGTTGGACTGACCACATGTATTCATATATTCATTCACAATAGAGGAATAGATGGTGTCCAAAAAATATAGTTGTTTTCCTTCGTAACACAAAAAATGTCCATTTTCTTTGTTAATGAAATGTTTTATTACAAAGGGAGAACACATAACAGCACGTCTTGTTGAGGGTTAAACAAACACAATCATGAGGTAATATCTCAAAATATAGCTTTCAAAAAGGGGACCAACCATTTTAACATGAACAGCCATCTTACATAATTATTTACAGCCAAAACCACACAATGGAAAACCCAGTACAACTAATCTACAGAATCGGTTAAGAGATCAGATTTCACAGACATCGTTACAGACAAAGAGGATCGCTGTGCCTAGAGTTGTTAGAATTACAGCAACGTCTGAGCACAGTTTAGGAACTTATGACTTTTTGGAACCTCTTCATCTTCAAAAGGCTTCTTTCAAACGCGTTCCTCAACATACACAGCCATTCAGTGTAAGTTTTGGCAATTTTAAACATAAAACGTCAAAAGTTAAAAGGCATACAGGTACACCTTAGAGGGAAAAGGTTAAGTTGGCTTTATTCAGAGTCAAATGTCACTGCATGCTCAATCACATTAATGAAAGGATGGAAAGAAGCGGGAAAATTAGCGAGAGTTTTCATACTTATTTTGCCACTCTCTGAAAACATGATACATGAAGGTTGCAACAGAAAACGGGAATAAGGGCCAGGTTCAGACAGTAATGTTGATAAGCACAGGATTTTTTTGCTGTCTTTTTAACCCTCTGGCCCTCCATTTTTGTCCACTTCACTCTCTTTTTTGAACATTTTTGCTGTGTTAATGCATATGGAATGAAAGTTCTCAGGGGTCTGGAGATTTTCAGATCTTTTAATTTTTAACTTCAACTTGTTAAATATGTCAATATACTCCATATATCCAATTGTAACATGACTCCCTCGTGGCCACTTTTAGCCTAATGAAACCCATGAAAACTACATTTTAAAATTCCTTGTTATTTACACTGTTAAATCATACAATTTAGGTTTAAATGCTTTCATTCTAAACTCAAGAGAAACACTTGAGAAATGTAGTTTTTAGTGGTTTCTACACAGTTTTAGCCAAGCAAGCAATTTTATATAATAATCTTAGTTCCCAATAGGAGAGTATGATGACTGCACTCCAATGGAACAAATGAATGACACAATTTTGACCTTAAGGACGTCAGATAATGGTTTGTGTTTGTGCATGAAAACAAAAGTCAGCGTTGCTGTTAATCAGTTACATATTTCAGACTTAGTAGCATTGAGAATCTAAAGAAAATGGCAATTTTTGAGGTTGTTTACTAACAAGTGCATTGTGCAAACAAACTGGAATTTGAAGCATTTGAAAAAATCAAAGGAATACATTTTTGATACTTGTGACACGAACTGATGTTAGTTAAAAATGTATGTAGTAAAAATAGCAAAAAAGTATATATAAAAATTATATACAAAGAAATGGCCATTATATAAAATAAAATACACTAAAAACTACATTTCTCAAGAATGAAAGTATTTTAACCTAAATTGTACGATTTAACAGTGTAAATAACAAGGAATTAAAAAAGGTGGTTTTAATGGGTTTCAACTGGCCAAAAGTGGCCACGAAGAAGCTGAAAGTATAGTAAAAATGAGGAGGGCCAGAGGGTTAATATGCCACAGCCTCTTAATTTTGTCATTAACCTAAACTTTGTGTTTTGACACAGGCAAGACGATTTCATTGTCTTGATAAATTAAGTACATTAGTGTCATCCTGGCCTTTTCCTTTATTCACCATCATGCTTTTTTTCTTCACTTCAACACTCTTTATTTTGCAATCCCCTTTTTACTCTCTAGGTTATACAGTTCTTTGAAGCATCAGAACAAACCAGCTTAACGGGAGTTCGCCAAAGTCACAGCATGGATGATTTACAAGTGAAACAATCCCCTCTGCAATTATAACAAACCAAGACATATACAGAAATGCACAACATTGTGGGGAAATAAACAAGGAAGCATTTACAAAAACCACAGTTTCAGCAGAAGTAATAAAACCTGATAGAAGGTATTGGAGTCTTTTTAGTCATGGTAAAAAGGCACAAGTTGGTTAGGGCAGGAAAAGGGTTTTTTCATTTAGTGTCTTAGTGTTGACTAAGCCCATCTTCATGTATTTTTTTGACTATTCATTTATTCTCCTGATCCTGTATAATCCTGATCAGTGAATTTAATGGAACGTTTAAGTACAAAACGGAGAACATGACCTCCTGTTGAAACGTTTAGGAAGTAAGGGAATCCTTGGACACAGGGTTTCAGGGTTTTAGATTTCAGGCCATTCTATAATACAACACAGTCTCACTGTATACAAGTATATTCACTTTGTTTTACTGGCAAAGAAAAGTCGGTGCTTGTGTTGTCTGGCCGTGCTGCAGCTGCATGGACTTAATCATTCTGCCTCTGCAGCGACGTCAACCATTTTATCGCTGTTAAAGAGGTTCACTGAGTAATCACAACCCTTGATATAACAAAAAAAAATAAAAAATAGAAAACACTACTGGAAACCGATTGGTGAATTTTAATGAACTTTTTACTATTCTTTCCTCAGAGCCTGTTAGCCACAGTGTTATTTGTTACCGGAATCAGATCAACAGTAAATAACCAAAAACGTCCAAAAATGTTGAACCATTTCAGTTTTTCATTGGGATCCCAAATCAATTTTCTCAGGAACTTTCTGAGTGAAGAGACAATTCCCCATAGTCAAAAGATCCATGAACATAATCTTTGTACTTGGTTTGTGTCTTTTAATTGTACTCCTCCTGGTTAGTTTTATACAGCGTTACAGAAAAGATTTATTAGGAATCCTTGCTTTTCTTCTGAGGTTTTGGACGATCCCTGATGTTTAGCAGGATGCTTCTCTCCATCCCCAAATTCTTTGCATGTAGACTCGTCTTAAGTAACACCTTTGCAGGTGGAAAATTTAGTTTTTTGTTTAGAATTTGATTTACTGTTTGTGCAGTTTTGTCATTTTGATTCACAATAAAAAAAAAAAAGATAAATCAAATTCCATGTTAGTTGACCTAAACCATAGGTCTGTTTATAATCAATGGAGAAAAATCCCAAATTCCTCATCAAATCCCAAATAATGGTTCAGAAAACAGTTTTCACTATGAGCAACCAATGGACATAGCTTATCAAGTGAGGGAAGACAACGTAGCACATCACACAATGAAAACAATGGCTCTTCTGGGCACACTTATTCCAAAGTGGCAACATTATCATCATCATTAACCAAGAACAAAAGATGCAGATCTGTTTCCTAGAGCTGAAAACAGATAAGAGGCCAGATTCAGACAGGGCAGTTGGCAGAGCCTTTATAAAAGCGTGGGCAGCGGGGTGGGTGAAAGCTGCTCTTTGGGGGCATACTTGGCAAAAAAAGGAAGGAAGAGGGTGAGCATCACTCCCACTATGGCTAGCATGTAGCCCCAGCCTATCTGGCACTCCCCAGCATAGTAGATGTCGGAGTCTCCGCAGAAAGACTTTACCAGACTGGAGTTGAGGCCGAAGGGATACACCAGCAGACCAGACGCCATAATGAACACTGCGGAGAATAAGAAAAGAAACACGGAGTTAGATGACTGGTGGTGCTGGACTAGCCCTATCACTAAAATTATTTGCTGAATAATTTACTTAGTAATGAGTAATCATGCAAACAGAATTTCAAAATACAAAGACAACAATAAGATTAATATGGAAATTATAATCATGCCACACCATTCAGAAGATACATTTTATCACTTTCTTTTAGTAAAGCAAAGCGGCCCCTTATAGTCACATGCAAACACACAACAGCACAGAATACAGTATGAACAGTGAAATTCTTTCTCTACATATAACTCATTCACCAAGTGAAGCAGTGGGCAGCCAGGAACACAGCACCTGGGAAGCCGTGTGTGAGGATGGTACTTTACTCAAGGGTACCTCAGTGTTGCCACTAGCAGTCCTGGGTTTCAAACCCACAACCTTCTGATCACAGGGACAACTCCCTTAACACCAAGCCCCAAAGAGAAGAGCCTTCAAAAAAGCATGTGGTGTGCATTTATAAATAAAAGCTTGGCCCACAAGTTTCTTGCTATTTCATTACTAAATGGTTCATGGACTATATAACGGTCCTTGAGTCAGTAGTGAACTACTCTGTTACGCTCTGATGGACTGGTGTAGTGATGAACTTCATCCTCTTGGTGGCGGTAGAGGACTTGCACAATAACACACTTCACTTTGTTGTCAGAGAGCCCTAAACCTCTCTTAACACAACTTTTTGTGCAGAAAATATCCAGCAGGTTGTAAAACTAAAGATGAAATCTGAATTTACAGAGCGTATTTGGAAACGGAACTTATTTTAAATGACTTACGCATCTCTACAACCGGAGGTCAATACTGAGGTGATACATCGCTCTGGATGAGGTGATATGTCGCTCTGGATAAGAGCGTCAGCTAAATGCCGTAAATGTAAATGTAAATGTAAATGTAAATACATTAAGAGACCGAGCCATCAGTTTTCTCAGACAGCACCAGTTTGATTTTGTCATTGATTATGCAGTAATGTATTCATTCTGCAGCACCAATCAGGAGCCTCTTCTGCTAATTGTGCCTGAAGGCACAGATAAACATTCGCACCCATTAACTGTAGAGATAAATGACTTCAGCAAGGCACTTGTACCAATTATAAGGATTATACTGGCTAAAAGAGTTTATCTGTGCTTCTGTTTTTATACACAGCCAACTGTATTAAGAAAGGCAACTTCAAACTACTAGTGCCATTTCAAAGGGGTTTGCATTCGTCATTGACATTAATTAACTTCATATAATGAGGTTTTAGATAATCTGTCTGCACCACACTGCCCTCGTTCCTTCCTTCCTCTGGTGGGAAGACCCAGAGTTCAGGCCTGTGTAGACTGTAATGTGTTTATTACTGGGGGTCTGGCAGTTTAAAGCCTGTCTGTTAATGGCAGCATAATGGCCTCTATCAGATCACCATTTACACAAAGACACAGTCAGAGACCTCTTTACTGGCCTCTTTACAAACATGACAGCTGACGGTGAAAAGAGAAGGACCACCAAAACGCCTTCCGTCTGAATCTGTACTCTGGCTGCACATCAGCGCTGTCTGTTAAGAACTTCAAGGGAGGAATTACAAGTAGCTCTAACAGCGGCTGCTATTTAGATAGTGTGATAAAACAGAGTCCACTTTCAAAAGTGATCAACCACTACATTCTAGGGCTGCACTGTGTTTTGTTTATTAACTGTAACTGCAATGCTGACCTTTCCTGTGCTGATTTCGCAGAAGGCTTTTGTTATTCTGTGTGCCGTGAGCAGCTTGACAGATCACGGTTCCAGATGAGTGTATCTGTGGGTGTTTTGATTAATCGGTGAATAATCCAGGCAAATCCTAAACCGTGTCATATTAGCACTTGATTGCACTGCACTACATTGCATTACAGTGGGTATAGAAAAGATTCACACTCTGCAAAATATTTACTTTTGCTTTGCAGCCTAAAGACACAAAAACACTTTTCCAGATGTATTTAGTCAGTGCAACTTATAATATCCAAATGAAAGATAAGATAGCAACAAAACAAAAACATGAATCACTGAGATGGAGGAAGAATCATTCCCACCTAAAAAAACTGATCACCTTCTTCATTGCACACCAAGCTAACTGGCTTCTACCCATGATCAATAGTGATCCTTTGATTGGTTCAGTGTACAAACAGCTATTCTTGGAGCATTCGGTGCTTGGTGGTGCAACTGAAATTTAACTATGGGTTCGACGGCACACTCCAAATATCTGAGGGATAAAGTTGAGGACAGACACAAGTCAGGAGATGGATGCAATCAAATCAAAGCGCTATACGAAATGCCACATTAGGTGTAGCTTGAGTTTTGCCAAAATGCACACTGTAGTTTCCAAGGACAAGTAGAAAAAGATGAGACCAAAATCAAACAACCTAAACGCCAAACCTTTCATCTGGCAGAAAGCCAATATCACTCACTGTCCAAGAACAACATATCTACAGTAAAACCTGGAGGTGGAGCATCCTGCTGAGGGGGCCAGGTTAGAGGGAAACATGGATGACATGGATGAACACCTGCTGCCCTCTGGCAGAAATGGGAAGAAGGCTGACCTTCCAACATGACAATGACCCAAAGCACACAGAAAATTTGATCACAGTAGGTGAAGAATCCTTATCCAGCTCAGTGATTCTGGCTTTGTATGTTTGTTTTTTTTTCTGATGTGTTGCTGACACATCTTTCATGTGAATCTTCATTCCAGGCTGCAAAGCAACAACATATTAATGTATTGAATTGGGTGATTCGTTTTTCTACCCACTGGATTGTGCAGTGCTTGCGTGTGCTAACAATAGCAAATAACAGAGTTTACAATGAATCGCTCAGTTATGGATGAACAGAACAATCAAAAGGCTCTGTTGTCTTTTTAGAATCTACACCACAATGATTTTGTAGCTACACATCTTAAGAATTACAGATACCAGCAGTGATATTCCACTATCCCAGAGTCAGTGCTTAAGTGTTTAAGGCTAGCAGTCTGCAGAAGCTAAAGTGAGTTGGCTTAGGGACCACTGTAGTCTGGATCTGATAAAGCCTGGGTCCGCAGGGCGCATGAGTGTGAGATCTCAGAGATGGCACACAGCTGTGGCAGCTGTTATACATCACTTTATCTGTCCTGTCCCGAGACCTGTTTCTCTGAGATGTCCCACTGCACAGCTATAATACTCTGCTTTATCAGCACTGTCCTGGGAACAGCCCCGAGACACTAGATACTTAAACAGTTCAAATGAGGCCACATGGAAACCCTGAAATCTCGCAGTGCAGCTGTGATTTGTGCAGTGACTTTGATTTGCAAACGATTACCACTATCTAGTAACCCTCTTATTTGGCTTAGTTTAGATCCAGGGTCAAACAGGTACACTGTGGAACAAAGAAAGAAGTTTCTCCTTGACTTTCAATGGAAGGAATTCTTGATTTGTACAAACAATATCAAGCACACAAATGGCTTATAGTGTCAAACTGTGTAAATGCTATTATATGTCTGTATATGTCTTTGGCCTAACATGTATATGAAGCCACACAGAACCTATATTCTACATTAAAGTTATATTTTATATTAATATCCTCAATAAATACATGAATACTGAGCAGCAAAAGCTCATTTCTTGCATGGAAGGCTTGGCTAACCACGCATCCATAAGCCTCCCCGGGCACTGGTGTAATCCTATAGCTACGCTGCACAAGAGTGACAAACGATATGATGATGGGATTCATTGGCTAGTGTAATAACATTCCAAACCTGCCCCATCTGACAGAGCTCATTACAGAACAGCTGATCTCAGATCAGTCTGCCCAAGGCCACTCATAATGACATATTTGTTAGATGTGCTGAGGTCAGTGGTGACAACTCCTTGTTGAAACAGTGTGGCATGTAGATAATTCACCACTACGTTGACTCAATTTGAGGAAAACAATAAGAACAGTATGATTTTTCATAGTCGGTACAAAACAGAAGCTGTTTCCATACTGTCAGTGCACTGGCTAAGCACAGAGCACAATAGGGAAAGGATAACGTCTCCATTTTGATTTGGATTCCAGTCAGGGTTTGTTGCCAAGTGTTCACTTGCCTTCAAGTGCAGGTGTTTGCTTTGGAATGGAAATCCACCACGGGCATTAATGTGTTTATTAAGTAAGGATAATATCTGTTATGTTGGCGCCGGCTCCACAAACACTCTACGGGTTGCCTTGTCAATTCCTGCCATTAGCCACAGACTTGTATGGCAAAATGCAGCAAAATGCAACATCCTCGACTAATGCCTACAATGCGGAAAGCCTTTGATTATGACAGAACGAATTTAAGTGCTTCGGTTGCTATGTCATTTTCTGCCAAACACAGGTGTTCTGGTTGGAAAAGGGGGGTTTTGTCCCACAATGCAGCCGACTGAAAAGGACAGTGAAAACCACACTTGGATGGCAGGTAGAGCACTAATAGAGTGGCTTATTGCTACAGAAGTGCAGTTAAAACGCAATTACGGTCAGTTTAAAGTGCTGTCCCCACAATAGCTTTGGGGCACTAAAGCGTATTAGTGTGCTAGTGTGCTAGGCCTCAAACCCCCTATTCAGTCATGCATGACAGGACTTTATGCATACTGCAATAGGCCTGGGTATGAGGGGGCGGTCCGCATGTGCTTATGGCACATCTGTGGTGATGGGGCGAAGATTCTAATGGAGCGGTTTGATGGATGGAAGAGTGAACTTTAGGAGAATGAGATAGAGAAGATTCATTGGAAAAGCAGGCGTCAAAGACCTTGTAATGCCAGTGGCCCCAGGCAGAAGTTTACGGTCAAAAAAGATGAGATAAACCTGAAACTGAAAGCCAGGCTAGAACGTCTAAAGTGTATTTGAAATCACCAGGACAACAGCATATTTTACTTATTATCATTATGTTTATGTTACTAAAAGCTATTAGGCATCTCCACATCAAGGACGTTTTTTTTTTCTGATTATGCCTTTATGAACAGGATGATTGTTTTTTTAATGAAGAACGCAGCTTCTTGCAATACAACAGTGTTGAATGTTACAAGCTATTCCATTTTCTCCATATTTCATTTTCTTCTTTTGTGTGGTTTGTTTAATCGTTTTAAAGAAAACCCATTGGACATTATACTCATTACATAAGAATGTCCTATTATATATATATATACTGTGGGCACAATGTTGCCAAACTATAACCTTCAGGCCTTCAGTTGAAGTCTTGATTATACGCTTTATTATTCATTTTACACACACTCTCCCTCTCTCCAACAACTCTCTCCGCCTCACTCCAGCTGCGTGTTATGACTAATGTGTGAGTTCAAAGGGTGAAAAATCATTCCCGATGCTTTCCTTCTGAAGACGCACATGCACAAACACACACTCTCAATATTTTAGAGGGCAAATAGAGACTAACAGCTTGTCTTTACACCCACCTCGGCGTTCTACCATGGATGTCTGTGTAAATACTTCAAAAGCTTAGTGAGCAGGAGGGTAATGAGGTTTAATTAGCAGCCAGAAACCCATCCGCCTCTGCGCATGAGCATATGCCGTCTCAGCCTCTGATCTCTCCACATTTCTTCCAAGAAGAAAGAATCGACTCTTCATACTTATTGGACTTAGTAAAGTTTTAATATGGATCTCCATATGAACTTTCCTTAAGTGGATGCAAAATGGTAACTGTTGCTAAGGAGGAAAATATGAATATTTATTGTAATACCATGGTATTGAAATACCGTAATAGTAAATAATACAGTCATGCATGCACTTGATTTATCAGCGCTCTGCCCACAATAATCAGAAGACGGATTTTGTGGCAAAAGACTGTAATAAGTAATAAGGCCCATATTTACTGACTGTGCAAAAAAAATAAAAAATCCAACAACAAAGAAAACAACAACAATGGAGGTATCTATTTGGGCTGAAGATTCGTGGAAGTTTTCTAACACTGAAAAATGTGAAGGTCTACGAGGACATTGCTCAAATTATCTGGGTTAGGTACAGCTTAACAATGCCAAGAAAAAAAAAACTCAAACAAGACTATTTATTCAAAAAAGACCACAATAACAAAAGCAGCTCTGACAGGAAAAAAATGTTGGGGAAAGAGTTGTGCTGCCAATACATCAGCAACACTGTTACCAGAACAAAATACAATAGAAAATCTAAATTCAGACAGGTCTGAATTGGGGAAAAACTGAAAAAAGATATCATGCCGTGAATACAAACATACATTCATTAAGTTAAATTGAGTTTTTATTGTTATGGAAGAATGCATTTGCTGTCAGAGAATGGATAAGTCAATTACGATGCCCGTATTAACGTACCAAGAGCTTATTGCATCAAGCACACGGCCAATAGATTGTTCTTTCTATAAATGAATTTGAGAATTGACCTGTAAAATGCTCTCAGTGTACAGTTCATGCTTGAGAAACTTTGAATGACCATTTGAACAAGGTCCACATAGCAGAGACACGGGGAGAGAATGATTCAATACGTTTCCTTCAGGTGTGAAGAGCAGCTACTGGGAAGCTGACCCTGATATGTATGTGTGTGTGTTTGTGTGTGTGTGTGTGTGTATGTGCGTGTGTGTATGTGAAGTGTGTGATGAGGTGGCGTTGAAGCGTGAAAGTGTGTTAACATCCTGCTGCATGCAATTGCTACAAATGTGAGAACACACACACACATACACACACATACACACACACACTCTGCACTGACTCTTTGAGCAGACTAATAAGACAAAGGCCAGAGACTTGATACTCGATACTTCATAAGTGTGTACTGTGTATATATTGTGTTGTGTATGTGACAAGTGTTTGTAAACTGCTGTTATCTCACTGCATTCAGCCAGCTTGAACCAATATGTCTCTAACCAAGCAATGTAATGGTTAGTAAAACTACATTACCCACCATTTCCATGGCAGCTGTGTACACAGTCACTCAATGACCTGATTCACTGGTCTGTCTAGAAGCTGTTGGCAGTCGAACTAACTATTCCCTTATGCATTCGGGGTTAATTAGACTGCAGCAGAAGGTTCTTCTCTCACTTTTTAACTATAGATGACGACTTAATTAGACCTGCTCTGCGGCTCCACTTCTCCAGCTATTAAAACAATATAGCTTTAAATCATCATAACACGGTAACAAGAGCATGTGGAATCTGCAATGATTCTGCTGATTACAACTATACAACATTTTGGCTTTTGTTGACTTTTTTGAAATATTTGTTTGGCTTGACTTTATTGAAACGTGGCACTTATTGAAAATAAAAAGTGCTAAAATGTAAAGCTTTGTGTGTCATTTTGTATTGTTTATATTCCAGCACTGTGTAACTAATCAATGCTTATAACAATGCTTTGAATTGTTTCTCTAAGCAACATTTTCCAACCCTGGTCTTAGGACTGGTGACATTTTCTTTTCTATCCAATACTGATACTTTTAAAAAAAACCCAAAAAAAACATTTTTGCAAATAAAAATAAATTTAACCACTAAGTAAAAACAAATGGAAAGTCTTTACATTCACATTATATAAAATGCCATATATATACTTTATATATACTTCAGTGGAGTGAAATAACTCCATTTGATCTGCCTTTGCATTGTATACACTCTCATGTCTCATGTATGCAGTCATGGGGTCCAGAAGTAGAGGGCAGAAGGAAAAGTATCTCCTAACCTAGCATTTATTTGCTACAATCGCTTTTCACTTTTTCAGCACGAAAGGCTTATTTGTTGTTGCAGTATGGGTAAACTGGTACTTCTTGGGCTTTTTATTTTCAGCTTGTTGTGTTGTATAGCTTTTCATCTATTGTTTTGCTGTTCTTACTTCTGTACTGTCCACTTTCTCCTGTAGCAATGCAAATTTCCCACTTGTGGGACTAATAAAAGTTTATCTAATCTTATCTTATCTTAACTCCCTACACCAATAAAGTCCGTGGTCCAAGACTCCTAACATAATCAAACTGTTGGATAAGATTGTCTGGCAAATGTGTAAACAAAATTGTACATAAAATGTGTGTTTAATGTAAGACTGGACATCACACTTGCTACTTAAAGAATACCTTTAGTCATAATATTTTTGTGAAGTTCAATTTGCAAAAATAGACGCCAGGATAGGAAGTATCAATAGTTCAGTATTTCAAAATTCAATATTTCAGTATTTTCTGATCCACCCATCATTTCCTGGAGGCCCACTGGGATGCACTTTTGAACGTTTTCACCCCTCCCAACATGCCTAATCCAACTAGTCAGCTCGTTATCGGCCCCTCAGTGGTGTACGAGAGCAGGGGAAACATTCAAATGAGCGTCTGCAAGACCAGGGCTGGAAAACACTGTCCTAAAGGACTGGAATCAAATTAAATTGATGTGTGGTCAAATTTACAGCACTGGTCAGGAGTCAAACTGAATTAACAACATGGATACAGTGTCATGACTTGGCTCATGGTGGACAGCGAGAGAGAGAGAGGGAGAGAGAGAGAAAGAGATGCTGGTCTGGCAGGTTGTAACAGGCTAAAATCAGTTGGAGATTACTGTCTCGATGATTACACTCACTGGGGTCTCAGACATGCATGCGTGCTGAGCAGACACCTGCATGATCACACACACACACACACACACACACACACACACACACACAAACTAAGGGGAATGCTGCAGACACA
>JBBPDB010000083.1:12117462-12131326 GCA_037974465.1 Brachypetersius altus
CACACACACACACACACACACACACACACACACACACACACACACACACACACACACACACACAAACTCAGGGGAATGCTGCAGGCCCATTTGAATACCAGAACAAATGTTTTGGTGCTTATCTACTGTGACCCACGAGCCTGCACTGAAACCTGTAGACACTCACTGTACAGACAAGACACACACACTCTCTCTCTGAATAGAAATAATGGTGCCCATGCCTGTGTGTGTATGTGTGTGTGTTGTGGTACGTGTGCATGCCGATATCTTCTGCCGTTTCTTTCTCAGTCCCCTGCTCTATCTGTTCTATCTCCATAAGCATGACCTCATATCACCTGAACACACACTTGCACGCTTACAGTACAGCCAGATCCACACACCAGCACAGGACGTCCTACACAGAACCCCTTATACACACCCTACTGCCAAATCAGTTTCAGTTACTGCCACTCATTACAAAAATATTCACTTTCTGTATGTCAGGTATAATGAATATCTTTCACATTCTATTCTGGGTGGGGCTTGCACTTGTTATTTGTTTGTCAAAATAATCACACAAAATGTAATGAAAATGAAAATGAAATGAATAAGACTGTAATGAACAATTATTTTTCATCAAACAGAAATCATAATCAAACAATCCATCCTCTAATGTTTACAAACCAGAGTCTCCCCTTGTTTCTGTGAGCTATTAATAGAAAAAAAAATACCAAATTACACAACGCTTTCGTAATCAATGGCACTTACTGCAACTTCTGAGGCGTAAATGAAAGCAACCCCATATAAAAGTGGCGATGGAGAACAGACAGAGTAGCTGTTTATTCCCCGGCGAACATTTTCACAGGGCGGATGGAGAAAATAAAATAATGCAATGCCTATAAAAGGCTAATAAATCTTTATTTGTGGGCAGTGCTCTCATTTGTTTTGCGGTGGCGGTCGCGTTTTTGTCAGTGATGAAACACGTTGACATACGGCGTATGCTGAGAGGTTGCGGCGAAAGCCCAGAAATATTGTTTAATTACAGCAGGCGCAATGCAGTCGTACATCAAAGGGCGAAGACTGTTCTGTATCTTCGTGTGTTCTTGAGGAAAATCCCACTCTCGCCTGTTTGCAACTCGTTCTGTATCTGTTTCATTAACATTAGTGTTTTTTGTGCTGGAAGGACAGCGATTGCTATGTTCATTTTCCTGCATGTGGAACTGTTGTGTGTTTTTTCTTTCTCCATTTGGTGTAATAAGTGAAATAAATAATAAAAAACAAACAAACAAATAAATAAATAAAGCATTCGGAAATTGGAAATTTGCTTCCATTATCCGCAAAGGCTTCATTGTTTGGAGTGTGGATGAACAAATGTTTATATCCTGTGCATGCGCACACACACAGTCACACACTTTTCCTTTCGTTGCCATTTATCTCTCTCTCTCTGAGCCATCTCCCAGTCTAGCTCTCTATAATGACAGTTGAAGATGTGGCAGGAGGCGTCTAGAAATTGCTATTCATTGGCAAGGGCTGGGGAATCATTTCCATTTCCCTCTGAGGATGACCAGCTGACCCCTCTCTCTCTCTCTCTCTCTCTCTCGTGCGTGCTCTCTCCACCTTTACATTAAAACAGGTGATAGACCGTCTTCCACTACACTGAAAAGCCATCACCTTAAGCATGTATAGACAGACCACCCTTAAAAAAAGCTTTTTTGGCCCACACCTATAGTTTCAGGATGTACCTCTAACCGGAGTAGGATCTTTATATTATGCAGATGTTCTTTAAACTGATTCTTCACACACATCTCATTTACAACAATCGACAATTGAAAGGTTCTTTAAGGCCATGATTCTCATAGTGGTTCTGTGAAGTATCACCAGGGGGTTAAATTCACAGTTTTTTAAATGATGCACCTTGGGAGGAAGTCATGCCACATTACATCCTAAATACAAATACACAATCGTTCCCATCCAGTTCAGAGAGAGAGGAATATTATTAAATATTATTTATACTTAATAATATTTTATTAAGGATTTTATATTTAATTTTTCTGATATTTGATAAGCACTGTCCAAAAGAACAGCAGTGTCAAATAAAAAATAAATAAATGAGTATAAAAAGAGAGCAGAACATGGAGCTGGTCAGTGTTTCATTTATGTATCTTCAGAAAATCATATTGTGACAAAGTTTATGATGATTTATGAAGCATCACCATGTTGCCAATTCAATACTACAACAGCTGCTTATTCTAACTGGATAACCGGCACTGATTACACTGGTCAACAACAAAAAAATCAGAAGCTACAACACACTTTTCTAAAACCAGTTTTCCATGCTAATTTCAGATATGCTTTCATTTTTTCAGTCACATCAATTACTAAACATAGTAATATATAATTTGAAATAGTTTTTTATTAAACCACAGGCACCAATCAAGTAACTGTTTCAATATTTTCAGTGTGAAGGTTTGTTTGCTAGTTCTACAAGCACGGATAAGCTGAGCGCTGTGTCTACAGGCAAAGGCAGGTTACACATCAAGTGTTGTGTTGTTGGCTGCAAAGAAAACCAAAGGACTGCGTGGCTCCATTTCATTTTTGATAGCCATGTAAGATAAGATAAAGCTTTATTAGTCCCATGTCCTACCAACAATCGGTTTCGTCCACCTTTAAAAATTTGAATGAGAAGCTGTGAATAAGGAGCTAACTTCGGGGTCGTGGAGGATCTGTACCTACTGTCTTTAACAGTCAGCAGATGAGGAAGATATAATGAACTAGCTTGTTCGTTTGGTTTGGTTTCATTAGCATGGGATGGGTAGGGCTTTGCCAGCAACAGCTTATTTGCATAAAAGTGACAGAGCCCTGAAACGGCTTGTTTGAAAAGGACTGAAACTGTGAAGAATTAAGCTGGTTATATCTCTTTATGTGAGATTTTGTGCAAAGAACTTCATGAACATGTTTTGTGGCCCATAGACCTATTATAGCTTGTTTTTGTTTGTTTGTTTTTTTATTGAGTTTTGCATAATATGTCTCATTTAAAACAAACATCGTCATCCAGTGGCATTACTCCACTTTTTCAGCCCCTTTACATGTAGGCAGGGTTGTCAATATAGGGGGCGTACTCAAACGCATTATTATGGATGAATGTATTTTACGTGGTTCTCTATACAAAAGAACTGATAATGCCTTCAGAGACAGGAGCTCTGCGAGGAAAAGAAATGAACTGAAATTCTGTGTCTAAATTAATCATGTCTCATTGCCTTTGGCCACGGGATGCTGACAAGAACGAAGCAGCAGCAAACAATTTCCAATGGAGGCTAAAAGGCTTGATTTCAGAGACCCACTCTGCCAGTGGAATCTTAAACACTGCACTGAAAAAAAGGGGGAAAAAATTGTTCCACATGAATGAACTACACAATTATTTCTCTTCAGGCTTACTTACTTTAGGCAGTAATTGTACTGATGTAATAGATTGTATTCCCTTGAAATTGATTCACTTATTTGAATCAAGTCATTAGAAAATGCTTCTATGCTTTTCGTAAAGGGGACATTATGCAAAACTCACGTTTTTACAAACTAGTTATAATAGGTGTATGGGCTACAAAACATGTTCATGAACTTCTTTGCACAAAATCACTCTCACATAAAGAGATCTCACCAGCTTTATTGTTCACAGTTTCAGTTCATTTCAATACGAGCAGTTTCAGAGCTCTGTCACTTTTATGAAAATAAGCTGTTGCTGGCCACGTCCCACCCATCCCATGCTCACGAAAACCAACAAGCTAGTTCATACTTAACTGCAATAGAAACACAAAAGTCATTATTTGAAAGTGCTTACATCTCCCTCATCTGCTGACTTGTCACAGACAATAGGAGATCCCCTCACGACGCTGAAGTTAGCTCCTTATTCACAGCTCCTTATTCAATTTTTTTGTTACACCTTAAATACTGCAAACCGATTGCTGCTGGGACATGACCATTGAAAATGAAATGGAGCCACTTTCTTTGTCTGGGAGAAAGTGTAAGGGATTTGTGTTGATCTTTGCAGCAGTAACACAACACTTCATGTGTAACTTGCCTTTGCCTGTAGACACAGCGCTCGGCTTCTCCGTGCTCGTAAAACTAGCAAACAAAATGGCGGATCTTCAACTAATCTAGTGTGTGTCGTCTCGACAGATGAGGGGCGGTTCTATGCTTACTGGCCCAGTGGGATGCGACACTGGGCTCTCCATCCAAATGGCTCATTTTGAAAGGGCCTGAAACTGTGAGGAATAAAGCTGGTGAGATCTCTTTATGTGAGAGTGATTCTGTGCAAAGAACTTCATGAACATTTGTAGTCCATAGACCCATTATAACTAAAGTGAGTTTTGGATAATAATGTATGCCCCCTTTAATTTATGTATAAGAAACTTTAAGGCTTTAATGGTTACACAGACTAGAATGTGAACGGGAAGAAAGGAATCCTGCTAATTGATTTCATAAACTACTGATTAACTAGCCCTAAATTCACCCACACACACACACACACACACACACACACACACACACACACACACACACACACAGTGCACACAGTAGCATCAATCAGTGTAAATAAAGCTCAATGTTATTACCTTTGCACTGTTTCATATATATTCCTGTTGTCATTGATTTTAATGCATTACTTTTTCTTCTGGTTTAATGATAAAAAACATTTTAGGATAAAATACAATGCAAAAATGACCTGTTACAGTGGGGAGCCTTTGCTTTTTGTCACACACACACACACACACACACACACACACACATATATATATAAATATATATATATATAAGTATAAGCAGCATTATACAGAAAATAGTGATTTTATGTTGGGTATATCAATGTGCTCCTTGTGGAATTGCAGTGTTACTAGGTGGGTGAGGGGTGACGGGAGGAGGTGGGGTTTAGGTGGGGTAAGGGTGAGGGGTAAAGGTGCAGTAAGGATGAGGGGAAGGGGAGATTTCCACATAAACAGAACTATATACAGTCCTGGGGTTAAGTATAACTTTCATCAAACATTCTTCATTCATCTAGCATAAAATCATTATTATCATTATTATTATAATGATATCTGCATGTTTTGTATGTTCATTTTGGCTGCATTGTACTTCATGAACATGGATTTTATAAAACAAAACACCCAGATAAGTTTTAAAAAACTCTAGAAGGAAAGCTATTTCTCTAACGCATGATTTATAGTGCTTCTATGAACTATTCACTTGCGTTGGCTCTGGCTAAATTATTGCACACTTATCTGAAAATGACAGAACGACACACTGTATGGCTAACTGACTTTAGAATTCATTCAAGCAGCACACATTTATCTCTGAGCCACAGGCAATCGATCACCTTAATTACCTGCACTTCCATGTGACCATTCACATTTTAAGGCCTTTAATTCATTTAGATGTCAAAGGCAGCACCTGCCCTAGGTGTGGCTAAATAAAGGAAGGCTAAATAAAGGAACTTTTTGCTGATGGTAAGGTAAGGTAAATCAGAGAAAGGCTGAGGCTGAATTTGAGGTTGAGTCAGTCTAACAGTTGTCCCAACAGTTTACTATAGAGCACAGAAACCTACTATAACCTGTGAACAGAACGTCAGCTTTGTAACAAAGGGACTGGCTGTGCATGTGTGTGTGAATGGAGACAAGCTTCTCACCTCACCTAGGTAACGCAGCAGAGTGAGGGAAACTCATTCATGTGGGATAACCGCGTCAGAGCGTAAAAATAGAGCACGCCAGTTCCCACGTGTTTAATTTGACTGACTAATGCTTTTGCCCAGATGGTGAAGGCTTCTTTTAACTTGCATGTACAGCATTAACATAACACACGTAACTCAAAGTACACAATTAATGCTCTGTTAACTGTTAAATGTGCTGGCTGATAAATGTGTGTGTGTGTGTGTGTGTGTGTGTGTTTGTGTGTGTGTGTGTTTGTGTGTGTGTGTTTGTGTGTTTGTGTGTGTGTGTGTGTGTTTGTGTGTGTGTGTATGTGTGTGTTTGTGTGAGTGTGTGTGTGTCTTTATACCTTTGTGAGGATCTTATGTCATTTAGCAGTTGCTTTTATCCAAAGTGATCCATTCCCTAACTACAGGGGAGCAACTTGGGGTTAAGCATAACCCAGTGGTGGTATAACCCAGTGGTGGTAACCCATGACCTCTTGGTCGAGAGGCAAGTTTCTACCCACTAGGTCACCACCACCTATGTCCTCTTAAACTGTAAAAGTGTGGACATTTTGCTAGTTCTCATAAGGAAATGCTGTTTATAAAATGTTTTAACCTTTTTAGGAACAACTAAAATAGCACAAAGGATCTTTGGTTGGTGTGGTTAATGTTAGGGTGTAGTGATATCAACAAAGTTGTGAGCCATTATCACACCTTTGTGGTTACTAAGGTTAAGATTAGGCTTATTATAACAACGGGTAAATAGGTACATAAAAACAGATGAGACCCATTATCACACATTCTTTTTATACAGATAACAAACCTATACATGCTGTTTTACTGCTCCATGTCTATTTGTCTAGTTTAGCAGAAATGCACTATAACCCTTGCACAGGCCATTTTTTTGCAGTTCCTACTGTTTTCAACAAACAATAACTGCATTTAAATAATGTGTAGAACTGTGTGGACTAATTTTAATTTAAATATTATATATATAATTGTGTGTGTGTGTGTGTGTGTTTACGTGCGTATGGTTGGGTGGGGTGGAATGGAACAGGATGTTTTCCAGCTCCCTATTGGCTAATCTCTGGAGGATAGGATCTCTGTCAGTAAGATAAAAGAGAACTTCACCTGAGCATGGTAACCAACAGGGAGCTACCATTAATCAGTCTGGGAGTGTGTGTGTGTGCGTGTGTGTGTGTGTTCACATGTGTCTGTGAATGTGTGTCAGTGTGTCTCACTTCATGCTGTGCTGCGTCTGCACGTACATTTCTCTATTTCAATCCAAACTCACTCAGCTTATATCTGTCCATACATTTATGTGCGTCTATATGCGAAATACTGCATGTCTAGGTACAGCATTTAGATTGCAAACTTTAAACAAATAAGGATTCCATTTAACACTAGTACACAGCTGTAGTTCAAATATTTATTGTAAACATTAAAGCAGTCAAAGTTTGTTATATCTAGTTTGTTATAGAAAAACAAGTTCCCCTCCATGTCACCTCTGTTAGTGTAATGGTCAGGCATCCCATTGATTTTGTCCATAGTATATGGTCAGAAGTAATGGGACGCCTTACCCCCGTGAAACCAGCTGATACGTACAGCGCTCGCATTACTTTGTTGAAAGGATTTTTAAAAAACTGCGTTACGTAAATAATGCATTAATGCAATATTAACACGTTAACGTGCCCAGCTCTAATGTATGTATGACACAATCAGAGAGTGCTCAAGAGTATACACGTGTGTGTGTTTTGCTGCAAGCAGTAGTAATGGATTCCTGTAGGAGCAGACAGGCCTCCAGTGGAGCTGCTGTAATGAAGCCAGTCTGTGCTGAGGCTGGTGACCTGCTGGCATTAACAGGAGATAAAAACCATTACAGTCCTCGCTCTGGGGCCCAGAGGGGGACAACGGGGGGCCAACAGTAGCCCCAAGCAGGAGCGCTACAGATAGGGTGTAGGGAGGCAGTTAAAGGACACCCAGACCAGGATATGAAATGGCCTTGAAAGTAAATGATGCATTCATATGGTATGAATAGATGTGATGGAATGTGTGTGTGTGTGTGTGTGTGTCTTGGAATTTATGAGAGGTCATTGGATGAACACTATTCACACTGTAGAAAATGCCAGACATTACACAAAGAGAAGATGAGACATGTATATTATAGACTGGAATCGAAACAATTTCTGTTATTCCAATATCTGCATTTTAAATCAGTCTGAGTATCTCAGTAAGAAAATATCTGACGTTGTTATGAAAAGATTTGTTTGCTGTCTGCAGCCCTTACGAGAAGCATCTTTTTGCTCACATAGCTTCACCAAAAATTAGATGCAGTAACTGCTGCTTGCGTCTTTACCTTTTCTTTGCGTTCTTTATGCACACCCTGTTGCGAACCACTTTAAGGTTTAATATATGTACAGTAATCCCCTGTTTATACGCTGTTCAAAATCCGCGGTTTCAGTCCCTCGTGGATTTTTTTGTCCTTGTGCTGGTTGTTTATGTTTGGGCACGGCAGCCAGCAAAGCAATCAGACACACCTGAACGGAATGAGCCTCCGCTGCTCAGCGGCCAAACTTTTTTCGTGCCAATATTTAATTTTTCATGCATTTTAGTGCTAAATTATTAAGACAAATAGAATTTGTCTAAATTTACTAATATTAATGTAAATTCAGCTACATTTCCATATGAAATATAACTTAAAGCCCTGTATTGTTATTGCTGTAAATTAAATGAATTTATTACTGCATTTACCTGCGCATACCAAAGAAAACACACGTGCATGAATTATGGCATAGTCTATACAGGGGTAACATCAGTATTTACATTCTAGCAATGCAGGAAACAGCAGTTCAGTGTACACTGTACAGTACTAATATTTTTAAGGCTAATGTATTGAGCTGAGTTTAAAATGGAATAAAAGTGTTTTGGGAGCATATTTGGGGCCATATTTAGGGTTTACACAAGTCATTTTTAACCACATCACATATTTGGGGTTTTTCACAATATGTGGGTGCTCATGGAACGTGTCGCGGGGATTTATTTTATAGTGATGGGCCTCTGATGCCACAGCGTCATCCAGCTGGAACTCATGCTTTGGCAGTGCTGGAGGTAGTGAACGGACAGTGCCATTTCACCGGTGTGCCTCCACCAGGCCACTTCAGGACCTCGGACAGCAACTGCGCCACAAGTGGGCGGTGTCTCATAATAACCTACACCTGGTGGTGATCACCAAGTAAAAATCAATCAGTTGTTCAACGCCTACTACGAACTTACATATAATACACATAAGAGATAATATATATGGTTACTTACATATCGTTGTTTTTGAAGCCCTGAGCGTTTGTCTTCTGTTAGTTCTGATTTGATAGCCAATTCAAACAGAGGCAATAAATGACCTTTCTGTCATACATGAAAACACCATAGCACACAGTGTGAACAGCACTAAATTCTTCTTCTGCATTTAACCCATTCACCAAGTGAAGCAGCGGGCAGTCAGCAACACAGCGTCTGGGGAGCAGTGTGTGGGGACGGTACATTGCTCAAGGGAACCTCGGAGATGCTTAGCAGTCTTGGGATTTGAACTCACAACTTTCTGATCATAAGGCAAATGCCTTAACCACTAGCCTAGCAAGATAGGGAGAGTATTGTGCTTTCATTTGGGTGTAGATGGGGTTTAGATACAGAAATCAGCACAAATGAAGGCTTTAATTGAGTTGCCAACCTGGCAACCAGAACAAATTGCAACAAGAGAGAGAGAAATACAAACATAAACACACGCATGTGTACACACACGCACTCTAACGCCCTCTCAACAGTACATCAACATGCCCACACACTCACACACACACATGCATGTGTGATGGGGTAGAACAAAGGAAGAGGCTTTTCACTGTTATTATGACAATGCTGCCTGTAGTGAAGTTGAGAGCAACCAATTTACACTTAGTCACTGTTTCTTATGCGCACACACATACGTATGCACATACACACGCATGCATGCACACACACACACCAATATTTTACCCTAAAATTAATGGGTGTGGTTATTTGAACTCATCTTTATATTTGCTTACCTAAACAGGAATTCTAATCATTACTGTTATCATGGTTTTGCTCTTTCAGTTACAAAATGAAACAAACCATTTTGCAAAGTCAGGAGGAAGGTTTGTTGTCAGGCTATGGTCGTTTAGCACTGTTTACCTCGGGTTTTCCTACAATCTAAGGACAATTTATCACAGACACAAATATTCAACCAGGCGGGCAGACAGATATTCAGCCAGACAGAGAGATAGGCAGACAAAGACAGAAAGACTACAGACAGACTTCGGACTGTAAATCTGTCTGTCTAGTCTTTCATCTCCTCTCTCTCTCTGTCTGTGTCATCATGTCTCTTTCTCATAGTGTCATATATGCTAGTAGTTAATGGTTCTCTTAAGGGTTGCCCTCACTAATGGGCTCCCATGAGAGACTCTTAGCACACAAACACGCGCACATGCACACACTCTACAACAGAAAATCTACGAAATGAATTATGCCCTTATCTCTCTCTCTCTCTCTCTCTCTCTCTGGTGATAAAATTTTCTGGCATGTAGTCAAACACTCGGCTGGCTGTGATGCTGTTTAAACATTAAAGACTCTCCTTCCTTTCAATCACCCACAGCCAGCCTGTGTGTGTGTATGTGTGCACATGCTTGTGTTTGTATGTGTTTGTACCCACTTCAGGGAGAAACAGAGACACAAAGAGAATGAGATCAGTGTTGATATTGAGTGAACATGTGAAAATGTATTCATACTTTGTTTAGGGATGCTCAGGTATGGACTTTTTGCCCTAAAAGTGATAATCCATATCTATAATTAATCTATAATTAACACTTAATTTAAGCAATAGGAAGCATGATTAGTGTCTTTTTTTCTTTTCGGCTTGTTTAAAGCAGTTCACACTAATTCAGGTTTGAGCTGGACTGTCTTCACCAGGGTGGTCCAGTGATATTATTTGTAAGGGACTGGACTGGACAGGGTAAAGCGCCTGTGTAATATTCTTAAATTAGCTCAGACAGCCCTGTTCAAATGCTAATATGTGTGGTATATAAACTGTGTTTGTGTATGTGTGTGTGTGTGTGTGTGTGTGTGTGTGTGTGTGTGTGTGTGTGAATGGGAGTGTAATTTCCTCTCAACCTGTTTTATAAGGTGAGGGATGTAGACAAGTATATTTCCTCACACAAAAAAAAAAGACAATGAGAAATGAAAGGGATAGAAATGGGGTCATGGGGGTCACTGCGAGGGAAGACAGAGATTGGAGGAGAGGAGCAAACACACACACACCACTCAGTTCAAAGTCAGAGCCCTAGGCCATATGTCAAAGTGTGCTACAGGGTCTGGTGTAATTGTGTGTGTATGTTGCTGGCTGCTTATGTCACTGCGTGTCCTTTGATTACAAGTTACGAGTGTGTGTGTGTGTGTGTGTGTGTGTGTGTGAGAGAGTTTAGAGGCAGCTGTGTGTCCACTGGCCTGTACTGTGGTTCCAGTCTCTGCAGGCTGATGCCATTAGGAGCTATCAGGCCAGAGCAGCAGTGCAGACCTAATGGAGCTGTTATCTGGCATCCAGGTGTGTGTATGTGTATGTGCGTGTGTGCATGTGTGTGTGTGTGTGTGTATGCGTCTGTGTGAGAGAGAAGGAGAGAGAGTACTAAAGTGGTCTTTTATGAGCGTCATTGCTGCAGAAATTATAGCACTCATCACTAAAAATTACACAACAACTGCAGAATCACTCCATTGTACCTACACATTTAGAGACAAAGGGTACATACACACACACACACACACGCACATACATACAAACACAAAGTGTTCTAAACTGCCACTCTCACGAAATTACCATTTAGAAGGAGCACAAAGGCACACCCTTTCTGGCTGTCCCCACATACTTAATAGTTCTAACTGGTGTGACTGCATCAGTAGAGATGCACAATAATATCAGAATCATATCGGAATCGACATTAACAAAAAAAAATCTGTGTATCTGAGATCTGAAGTGGGATTTTTAGACAAAGCAGGCTTTTTTGCTAAAATGTATTTTATTTTTACTTCTCTGTTAGTGAGTTCGGACCATACCTTCAATATATGACAATTTATGAGATATAATCATACACACACACACACACACACACACATACTAACACACCACTATCTTACTGTGTCCCTACTGCGCTAAAAATGGTGATGGGCAGTGAGGAAGGGGGATAACAAATGATACAGACAAACAGAATGTGGCTGGAATATACATATACATAATTTGCTTGAATAACGTCTAGCCAAATTCTTTACATTAACCATTTGCACGAATCCACCGCATGCTTATTTTTAGGTATTTAGTGAAATAATTTAGTCATGATTTATGTCAATTATTTTCTTATAATGTCTTTGGCTGAAGTCCGCTGGCACAGTTTCTAAAGCTTGAGCCTAGAATTTGATTACCTCCTCTTCTAAAAACCAGTAGTGAAAATGTGGAACTCTGTTGAAAACAGATTTTTTTTCATTCAGTTAGAACAAAAATGAACCATAAGGTTGAATCATGCAACATTTTTCAATTAAGATGGTAATATCTCAGTCAGTGTGTTCTCGCTTTTTCGTTTACTAGCTCAATATTCCCTTTCCGCCTTCTCTGGTAACAGAGAAGGCAGAAACCGAACATGGTTAAAATGCCCAAGGGAAATTCTCGGTCTGACCCAATTACCTGGATGCACTGGTTGGTGACTAGCCAATGAGAATGAACTGAAAGTCCCATAATTCATCGGCATGCAATTCACACAGCTCACGGCCGTGTCAGTTGAATTAGAAGTGAAAAAGTATTCTTGGCCTTTGGCTTGTTTTTCATTACTATAATTGGCAGTCATACCAGACTCCGTTTGAGTATTGCATAACAGCAAGTATGTAGCACATGTCAAACACTTATAGGTATCTTCTCCATTCTTACACTTTCTAAGGTCTGGATTCTCCAAGAAAATTTAGTGAGATCTCTTTTCAGAGAAACGCAAATCTTTAAAAAAAAATGCAGATCAGAGAAACACCCAAGTTAGAAAGGGAAACCGACAATCACCCATTGGGGTGGGGGGGGGGGTTCGACTCTTCCTTAGTAAAAAGGTTTGCCAATTAAGATCATCACTCCAATTCAGTTATCTTCTCTCTATGGTAACATGGATAGCGAAACAGTGTGTCTAGGTCTTCCCTGCTCTCAGAAGCTCCCACACTCTAAACAGCCAGTTACCATTAAATCCCTCAGTTCTTCTAAACAACACAAAGGCTGTTCAGCATCTTCAGATCAAACAATACACAAGCACACACACACACACACGTCTTTGATGAACAGGACTTCGGTTTTGTTGCTGGGAGCTGGCATGGCTGACAGGAGAATCCACAAGTTTTTCTTCTTCTTCTTTAGTGATTTCTGGTGAAGAAAGAATGTGCACACTGATGGATGTAGTTAGAAAACAGCCACAAGATTGTGGCTTGTTTGCTATCTCACGGTTGTTCTGATTCAAAGTCTGTGTGTAAAAATAGGTCTGCCATAATCACAGTGTTATGTGGGCTAAGCAGAAATTTTATGTGATGTGTGATTAATGGAAATTGTCTGAGCAGTGACCCTTTATTTGAATTTTAACATTTAATTTAAAATTCTCATAAATATAGATAAAACAATACTAACCCATTTACAATCAGTAAATGACAATCAGTATTTTCCAATGTGTCTGAGCAATGTCAAAGTTGTCTAGCTTTATTTAATTATATTACCTTAAATAATAATAAATATTATGTTACTTTACACCAAATTAACTACGTTACATTTTACACTTTTAACATGTAATCAGCAATCTGTGCTGGAATGTAATTTTAAAGTAACCCTCTCAGTGTTGGCTGCCATTGACCAAAGCAGTCCTCCTCTCTCTCCTCTCTGTCTCTCTCTCTTTCTCACACACACACACACAGACTCATCAGGTGTGGATGCTCTTATATCCCTCCGCTAATCTAAAATCCATAACACTGAAGTGTTCTCTAAATGCTTTATTCCCTTTGGGAGATTTAAATAGAGGTTCAGGTCTTCAAAGGTGATACCTAGTACAGCTGGGTCAAGTCTCTCTCTCTCTCTCTCTCTCTCTCTCTCTCTCTCTCCCACACACACACACACACACACACACACACACACACACA
>JBBPDB010000083.1:12140316-12171606 GCA_037974465.1 Brachypetersius altus
CATAGTACTACCACAACTGGCTCCCAAAAGAACCATTGAATGAATGCTTCTTTAAAGAACCAGGTTTTTGTAAACTAAAATTTAAAGAATCTTGGCCTGTAGTCCAAGGTCCCATGTGGAAGACAAGAAAGCATTTACAAACAGTGTATCAGCATGATTTTCATGCCATCTCAGTAAATTCTGTAACCCTAGCTGGCTTTTCATGACTCCTGCATGGCATGTGGAGCACTCTTTGACCTTCCATCAATTATTTGTAACTGTATGGGTTTCATGACATTTATACACAGGACATAAGAAATGCCACCACAACATCAATAACAAATATGACTGACAAACGTCATAAATAATGGAATGTTTGTGGAGCTGAACAGCTAAACAGCACATGATATAAGAAAGTAATTTACCTATAGTGGTAAGTTTGTCCATTGCTCAATGTCCACAATTGTTACAAGGGTGATTAGTTTTTATATTTATTTGAGGCTAATTTAAATTTGTCTTTGAGCAGTGTCCGTTCTATGCAGTTTATTAGGCTCTTATAAGAACATTGCTGTGTTATTGTTACGCCTGAGGCCTGTAGCATTGGGTGGCCACCAGAGGTCACCATTTGTGTCACATTGAAGGTTGGGCCTCAGTCCCCTTGTCCCTAGGGGGAAAGCCTGAGCAAGAAACGGAACGGTGAAAGATGCAGGAGATCCTGCTCATGGTCCAGTACCTGGACAGTAGAGCCCAGCTGCAGGTAGAAGCGCGGTGGCTAGTGAGGCACGGAGGGGAAAAGCCTCCACCACTGCACGCCCTAGCCAGCCTCGCTCTACTGGATTGGAACATGGCCCAAACCTTCTCAGCTCAAGCCGCAGACAGCGAGGAGGCTATGTACCCTCGCGTACAGGCTGCTGGCCCGAGCATCGATGAAGCTGCTGGCCCGAGCGTCGGCGAGGCTGCTGGCCCGGGCGTCGACGAGGCTGCTGGCCCGGGCGTCGACGAGGCTGCTGGCCCGAGCATCAAAAAGGCTTCAGTCCCGAGCGTCGAAAAGGCTTCAGTCCCGAGCGTCGAAAAGGCTGCGGTCCCGAGCATCAACGAGGCTGCGGTCCCGAGCGTCGCCGAGGCTGCAGTCCCGAGGGCTGACGAAGCAGCGGTTGAGGGCAAGAAGGAGCCGGAAAACCAGCGTCCCGTGCCAGCACCCCGAGAGGGTTTCAAGGTTTAGAAGCGAAGGTATCGCTAACAACACACGTATATTTTGGCTACTTTGGCTACTTTTAGCAGAGCTGTTAGGGTCTACTCCGGCCGTGCTACAGGTCAGTAACCAGAAAGCTGGGGCAGTAGAGTCAGAGTGCAGCAGCAGAGGTCAAAAGGAAGAGATTAGGCCTGAAGTATACTTCTGGATAGGGTTTTTAAGTAAAGTAGTAGAGGGCTTAGACGTGGCAGGTAGCACTAAAGCAGTAGAGGCCGTAGATAGGCCCGTAGTTGTAGTAGGAGACACTACCGTTAGCCCAGAGTGTATTAGTAAAGGTCCAAAGGAAGCGGTTGGACAGGATTTAGACATTACAGGTAGCACGAAAGCAGTAGAGGCCGTAGATAGGCCCATAGTTGTAGTAGGAGACGCTACCGTTAGCCCAGAGTGTATTAGCAAAGGTCCAAAGGAAGCGGTTGGACAGGACTTAGACATTACAAGTAGCATCAAAGCAGTAGAAGCCGCAGTTAGACCCATAGCCGGAGTAGGGAACGCTACCGTTAGCCCAAAGGTAGGGCAGTTTGAACCTGTAGGCCCCGCTCCTGTAAGCCCCGCTCCTGTAGGCCCTGCTCATGTTTGCCCTGCTCTGGTTAGCTTAGAAGCCCCATTCAGTTTTGTGTCACCAGAGGTAGCCTAGCGCTCCTGTAAGCCCCGCTCCTGTAGGCCCTGCTCCTGTTTGCCCTGCTCTGGTTAGCTTAGAAGCCCCATTCAGTCCTGTGTCACCAGAGGTAGCCTGGCTAGTGGGGTTTCTGGGGGGAGTAGTGGCTGTCATACAGCAGGCTGAGCAGCTAGAGAGGCCTAGAACAGATGGAAAAATACCTTTGTATTTTTTGGGAGGGTGTAGTAGGCTAGGGGCGGGTGGGTGGGTAGCTGTGGGGGTAAGCGTAGCATCTGAGGGCTCCACTGACCAGCTGAAGGGCCCTTTCCAGTCCCCCCAGGGTGCTGCCTGCCTATCTGCGAGGGGCATGAGGAGCGTCCCATTGAGCCTCCCGAGGGGAGCTGCCTGCATGTCTGCGAGGGGCGTGAGGAGCGTCGCGGTCAGCCTCCCATGGGGGGCTGCCTGCTTGTCTACATGGGGCGCGGGGAGCGCCCAGACCAGGTCCACGTATGGGCCTGCCTGCCTGACTGTCGCGGTGATCCCGCAGGGAGACGCCCGGTGGGGTGCTCGGTAGGGCTCGGGTTGCCGAGCCCGGACTATGGGACAGAGAGCAACCTGCCGGCCGAAGGAGTTCCAGGTGGCGGGATCGCCGCCATGAACCTTGTGGGGTCCTACAGGGAGGGACCTGGACTGTGGGACAAGGACAATGGCCTGTGGTCCACACCAGCGTCGCCCAGGCTGAGGGGAAGCCAGCCCAGCCTCATGGACAATGAGGGTGCGACGTGGAGGGGGAACGGAGGCGTTGTCCTTGCCCCTGCCCGCCCTTTTTTGGTGTTGTTGTTGGGTGGGTTTTTGGTCTTTGGCCGCCCCAGGTGGTGCGCCGTTGGGGCGGGGGTACTGTTACGCCTGGGGCCTGTAGCATTGGGTGGCCACCAGAAGTCACCATTTCTGTGACACTGAGGGTTGGGCCTCATTCCGGCAGGCTGAGGTTGGCTGGTCAGGAATGAGGTCTTATCAGTAAGCAGGTGTGGGTAATCACGTGGGGTGTATATATGTTTGTCACTGTGGGGTTCTAGTTGTGGGTTCACCGTCGTGTATGCTGTCTTTTTGTTTGCATTGGCCCTCGTGCCAAATATCAGTTATAGTTATAGAATAAAAGCAACCAAGACCATGGACGTCTGCCTTTGTGCTTTGTATGTGTGAGACGGAGCAGCGGAACATAACAGTTGGTATATAAATACATATAAATACATTTAAATATATTTACATTTAAATAGCTTATTATCCATACTGGGGCTATATGGAATGGGGCAGTAAATGTACTATTTAAACTATATCTACACTCAAGCCTTTTTAATTCCAGAAAAGTAATATGGGCCTTTTAACATCGCATCAGAATTGCAACGTGTTGCAGCAAAATTGCAGCACTGATATTTTGTCCATATTGGGCAGCTCTAGTCTACAGTTAAAGAAAAACAAAGTGCAGCGAGAGAGACCAGTAGTTTTTTTAATTAAATCAATTACTAGTGAAATCTCTTGAAAATTTCTCTTCTTGTTTTAGTGACAAATGACTAAACTAAATATATGAGGAGGTGTTTCATGGGATATAAGCCATGGGTAGTAAAGGAGGTTGCTGTTGCTCTATACACACATTCACACACATGTACATTTTAATTTTCATGTCAGCTGCTGTCAGCGCCGTCCCTGACCCCAGAAGCCTGGCTGTGGCTGACGCAAAGGCCTTTAGAACCCATGGCATGATGGATAACAATAGGCCATATGACAGAGTGGGCAAACATGTCCAACACGTTAATTAAAATGTGTGCCCTCTTGCACCCTCTGCTTTCTGTCTCAGTGTTTATGAATTAAACTGCCTCTTTAGGTCCTCAGTACCTTTTATGATTCTTTGATATGTCTAATCCCTCAGGACAAGAAGCCAACAATCACTTTGAAACAAAAAAAATGGTAATTATGCCAACTCCTCCGCCTTATGATAAAGGATAATTACTATTTTTTTCATCCGCCTGGATGGAATGACGCCTGACGCGCCAGTGCAGAAACGTAACCTTTAGCGAATGCTGTGTGATTGATGAGGTGACTCATTTACCCACAAAAAATGATTACTGATCACAATCTCAGGGATAATACACACACACACACACACACACACACCTTAAAATATACCCCTTCCTTTTAAAGTCCTCATCAGTTCTCTCTAATCTGTCCAAAAGGCTTAAGAAATAGCAGGTGACAACTTGGCTTACAATATATTACTCATTTCATTTGGAAGATACCTAGGTTGTACTCAAATTAGAGGGATATTTGGCCTTAATTGAATCTGCTTTTTTTCAGACAAGTATGAACACAAAAACCTGATCTTTAAAAAAAATTGAGCTACTTTGGCTTTGTTCAGACAGATTTAACAGTTTAAGCTAATCAAATCATCAGATCTCTGCGCGGGCAACTCTGACTGCTCAGGTGGAATTTAATATGTTTTTGTTTTCTTTATAATCTGATGCGTACCGCGGCTTGACTTTAGAACAAGGACAAGAAAATACTTGGATCGGCCGCATTTAGTATTCACAGCCTTGAATAGTTACTATGACAACCACAATGTGGATAAGTGAGCAAATGTGATTAGACAAATTGGAATTTGCAAATTTGCAGAAGTTTAAGAAACAAAATTGATTTACGCCCCTGTTTGAATAAAGCCTTCATGTATGTCTAATATAAGTCCATATGAGAAGAATGGTCAGATTTATGGGCCCACAACATCCAGTATGGACAGCCTGTCAACAGCGGCACCCTTTGAGGACACAGGTCCGTTCACACTAATGACAGATATGAGTCACGGATGTGAACTGCCAAGGCAGAAAGATCGGATCGGAGTCAAAAGCAGGGATGTGAAAGTAGCCTTCCATCTCAATTGGAGGCCAAGCAATTTCAGAGATGCAGAAGGGAAGGAAATGCATTAGCTGCACCAGAGCTTTTTGACAGAACAGTGGAAACACAGCAAAGACAAGTAAGACGACCATTTGTGTGTCTTTGGCTGAAAGGCGCTACAGCCAGTTAATGACAGTGATGAATGTGTTTTGTCCTAGAATAGATACATTTCTCTCTCTGGCTCTGAGGACAAACAAAGGCCGACAGCCGAAATGAATACGCCTCAAGGAAAGGGGATGAGCGAGAGCGAGAGCGAGAGACGAAAAGAGAGTGTGTATCAGCAGTCAGTGGCCGAGGGGCAAAAGGGTTGAGTGAGAATGAAATTTCGAGGTTGTAGAGCAGCATCAGTAGGAAACACACGTTAACATCTGAACTCAGAAACAGTTTAGCAGTCTGTGACAGCAACCAAGCCCTAAAAAAGTAACACTGATAAACAGGATGGCCAAGGATTTTGTAGTTTGATCAAAAGTTCTGGGTTTTTTTTCTAAAAAAAAAAACAAACCACTTCGTAAACAGAAGCAGCAGAAATCCCAATTGTTAGATCTGATCATTTGTTAACACCTAAACTAAAAGGTTTTGTCAGAAATGTTGTGAATAACATTTTCTATTATACATTATTTTGTTGTTTTCAATTGTAATCTACAATTATAGAAAGAAAAAGCATTAAATGAGAAAGTGTCCAAACCATTGCCTGGTAGTATGTACATATATATGCGTGTGAGTGTAATCAAGTCACTAATCAATGTTATTCACTTCAACTGTTAATGGTTTTACTGATTTGTAACAATACATAATTCAATAAATACAATGAATAAATCTTGACTGAGGTAGTCAGTCTGTAGATAGTTTGGGGACAGAGCAAATCTGCATTCAGTTCGATATAGTAATCTTATATGTACGGGTTTTAAACAGAGTTCATGAACAGCTGCTAATACCCACAAGAAATACCACAAAGTGACCCCCTATAACTTTCCCTCACTGCTGGTCCTATATACAGGAGTCCAAAAGCCGTCCTGCGGCCACATATCCAGTGTCATGGTTGACAGCTGATAAATGTGCAACGGTGTCTCTAACCTGGTTACTCAGATGACGGCTCCTATAGACTGTTTAATACCGTCGAAATGCGATTATTTCTTTCCCTCTGTATGCCATCACTGACAGAGACGGATGGTGACTGCAGACTCAGAACAAGGTGGGCTTTAAAAGGATAGGAAGAACACGGAGAAGTAGTAGTTACGGTTTTATAACCTGACACCCAAGGTCACATAGGTCAGACAGGGATAGCCTTTGCTTAGCAGAGGAATATTGGTACATAATCCCATATTGGTGTCATAAATCCCATGTCGTTGCAATCCAACATGGAGTTATTCCATGAAAAATCCTCATGTCAAGTGGGAACCATAGTGGAGAAGGGATTTCTCTGAATAAAAATGTACTACAACATCAACCATATTAATGTTTACTCTCTGTGCATTGAAGCCCCATTGTGGCAACATAGTGCTATTCCAATCCCCAGGTCTAATCAAGGTGTACATCAGGATATGCCTGGGTTAGCAGGCATTCCTTCTTTAGAGAAGATTATTAAACATTTAGTAGCAAAATAGTGTTAGGTTCTAGTTTTTAATCCCCATTAGTCTGCAAGGTCCCAGGTGAGGGCACGCAATTCACTTCTTTAGTAGTGTATTAACATATCTTACTAATTAGTAACCAAATTATTTATAATGCATATTAATAAGGATTGCGATTAAAAACGGAACAAAAACAACCACAGTTTAAGCAGTGAACGAAAGAAAACTGGTGGTCTAACGGAGAGATGTTGCTTGATAAAACTGTGATCCAACAAACCTAATAACACAGTAAAACACAGTATGGTTAGGATGCATTATGTGCATCTGATTCCAAGTCAATTAAGTAACCAATTAACTGTCTTTTAAGGACACTGCTGTGTTCACAAACATCCCCTGTCAGCGTGGGGGATATCACAGAGAGAATCGTTGTGGGAACCTCTATTTGAGCAGGTCACCAAACCAAAAAAGCGACAAAAGACTCAATAGAACTATTTTCATTGAGTGTTTGGCAACCCTGAGCATTCCTTCGGAAAAGAAAAAAGACACAGAAAGAAGGCCCCCTCCTTTTCTTTTCTTTCATTCTTTTTATCTCGCTCTCTCTCTTTCAGCAAGTGGCTCACCCAATTGGGAAAACCTCCATTCAGGCCCGCCTAAACGGCTCGCGAGTTCAATCTGAGGGTTTAAACTGCAGCGAATAGGCCGGCATCTGTATTCTTCCTCAAACACAATTAACCATGGAGGACACAAGCCTGTCTGCCCGGTATTCAGAGGCACGACATTTGATTGGTCACCCGGTCCCCAATGGATTTACTTGAGCTAGCTACAGCTAGTACCTTTTACTATGCAAAGCAGCAGCAAACTTTGCTGAGCTGCTTTGAACCCAAACCTTTTTTGGTTTTAAGAAAAACAACTAAGGGTAGTCACACACACCCCTGAACCAGCCAACTTTTGTCATCTGGCCAACAATGCTTGTAATTTGTGAAGGCCTGAAAGGTGGATTTCGAGCAAAAAAAAAAGAGCTTCTCTGAGGACTTCCTTCATGAGGGGACTTCAGAACAGCCAATCTATGGTGGGAAATAGAAGAACAAACAAGGAAAGACAGAAGAAACGAAGGGCAGCCCAGGATCTCACAGCCTCAGGTTCTGGGCTGTGCCAGAAGAAGAAAGTATTGAGTATAGAAATCAACAGGAAGATGTATAAGTAGTATCAAGCTTGCAGGAATTCCATTGTTTTGGTACCTCTGAGTGAGAACTTTAAGCTTATAGCATTAAGCTTACAACCGTGTTTTCTTACCAAACATGAACACAACATGTATCAATGCCATGGTAATGGTGTTTCACTCCACTGAAAAGCACGACAGACTGAGAAGCACAGCAAAAATGGGTTTTTATGACAAATGAAGTAGCGAGAACACTATAGGCAGTGGCATATCCCATCTCATAGGGGAATGAGAGCCTTTGTGAGTCGCCCTCGTGCTCTAACAATGCACATTGCTCTGTACTGTCCATTATTTTCAAAGCTATCCTGGGATCAATACACCGTGAGTCAATGTGGCCCTTTCGGGTTGATCCAGGACCAGGCAGACTTAGGTAAAAGACCTGACTTAGGTAAAAGGACAAGTGCCCAAACTGATCTCGAATCAGTGCATAGGGACTCTCACCAATCAATATAAACAAGAGGCAGAGACATATATAAAAGCCTTGTGACTTAGAGCGGAGCAGGCAGCTTTATGATTAAAATTGACTGGCACAAAAAGCACAGACATCCAGACCTCCCCGTGGCAGTGACAAAACCGGAGATTTGCCATTGAGAGGCCACAGGAGGCAGGCTGTAAACCGAAGCACACCTTGAACATCCCTCCATGTGTGTGTGCGCACCTACAAAAGTGTCTTCCATCCTCTTTTAACCCTTAACCTGAAATAAATATTTATCACAGTCTGAAGCCGGGAAGAACACGACAATAAAAGGCGAAGGAGGTGATCTGGTGGTCACAATGACAACCGCTACCCACCACGGCAGTCAAAAGCAAGAAGAACAAAGGAAAAGAAAGAGAGAAAAGAAAAGGAGATAGGGTAACCCGAACAATGGGAGGCCAAAGGATATGGGGGGAAAGAGAAAGCAAGCAGGATATCTGAACAAACGCACACACAAACACACAGACCCAAGCGCACACATCCAATTTCTTGGCTACACATCTTTGTGGTGGGTTTCAAAAGGGTGGCTTCTAGGATAACAAAGAACTTGAAGGACGGATGTTTGTGGACCAGTAGAGGGAATGAAAGGTCAGACACTTTCAGAGTTCAAGAAATGTGCCTAGGCTACTATTTCATCCAAAAAAAGTTAAAAAATAATAATAAAAAAAGAGGGAAAACAACACATCCATGGAAATATTAAGCCTATCTTGCTGACATTTGAAGCAGCCTCTAAAATCCACAGCTCTGCATCAGGGTTAACAGGCTGTTAGCTGATGGGTAAATAAGCTCAGCTTTAGCACCAACTCTCTGGTGTGTTGCCCTGACCTTAGAGGTCAAGAGGGCATGGCTCCAGTGCCTGAGATCTCACTGCCTTTTTAAATGGAATCAGTCTAAATGATTCACAAGCCCAGCAGAAACACTTGCATACCTTTACTATAATCGATCCACAAATTATCATTACAGCTTGCACAAATACCTATGTTTGTGTTTGCATATATGTGTGTGCGTATCAGTGAGTATCCTCTCTGATCCTAGCCGCACTGCATTATTTTGCGCTAGATATCCTATTAATACTTCTAAATATTACATTATCTTTTAATGCTTGTAAATAGTTAACAATCTCAATAGCTCACAATAGCTCACAAACCGCATTGATATTAGGACCCACAGTGCGCTTATTATATGAATCAGACACAACACACACATTTAGTCTTTAAGGATTGTTTAAACCCATTATTCTTAGTATATGATAAAGTGTCTTTCTTCTGGGAAAGTTAGCATTTGAGTAAATGCAATTAAACTCGAAAGTCGTGAAAAGTATCGAAACCCTAAATTCAGGTGACAGGAGAAAAAAGTATGATCAGTGCACACTTGAGAATGACCTGACTCATTAATTGCAGTTATTAGAAGAGACGAGAATAAAGCTGACCTGACTTGAAATTGACGGATTTGACAAAAATGAACCAAAACCCTAGATCCCATCATGAAAGCTAAAGCCAAAAAAAGTCAAATGAAACCAACAAGCATAATATTTTCAGGATACTAACCTTAGTTCCATTCCAAGTAGTATTCTGGGCTGAATTCCCTTTAATTTAATTCCCTTTAAACAAGAACACTAAAGATATGAGAGAAAGGATTTTAAGGATAAGATACACTTACACACACACACACACACACAGACACACACACAAAGCACTTGCATATTGATGTTACCTGTTGTTTTTAGCCTTTTAATGACAATCACTTTTCTTTTGTTTTTTTGTTCCCCACAGTGTACCTCTATGCATTATTTCTTCATACCTTCATCTCTCTCTCTCTCTCTCTCTGAGCCAGGGGTGCTGTATCTGTGGATACAGAGAGAATAATTTCCCCATTGGCCATAAATCCCTTAGTGAGTGATTGTGTGTGCATGTGCATGTGAGAAAGAGTGTGTATGTGTGCAGGTGTGTGTGACAGAGAGAGTGAGAGAGTGCAAGAGAGTGCGAGAGAGAGAGAGAGAGAGAGAGAGAGAGAGAGGTGAAAAGAGACTCAAACTTCAATTTGCAGTAATTCTGTTATCTGGTGAGTCAGGCTGTGGCAGCCTCAGCCTATAGATTGAACACTGCTCTCTCTCCCTCTGAAGGAAAGAGGAAACTGCCTTTGGTCTGACTCATTACTGCCTCGTTTCACTCGTTCATTCCTGCCTCATCTGTTTTACATTCTTTTTAGGTTCCCCAGTTTTCCTGTGCTCCAACATCTGTCCCTTTTTTCCATTCTACGCTGTGTTTTGGATTCATTTCCATCATTGCATTTGCAAAGAACATCTCACAGCTATAAGCCTAATCATAAGCACCTTCACCCTCCCCCTCTCTCTTTCTCTCTCAGGAAAGAATTCCATCTGTTATTAAAGTACCATTCACAAGAATTATTCTTACATATTAGTATATTAACATCTAAAAATATGATAAGAAGAAAAAGTATTAGTTTTTAGTTTATTCCTCTCAATATCAGATTTGATTGGTGAAGCGCCATCCAAAACTCAACTTTCAGCATTAGGGCTGGGATCTAAGTTCAGTTTCACCATGAAAGAAATAGCTCTAACGGGTGAGCATAAATCTCTTTCAGGGACTGATGACTCAGCAAGTTTTTTTTTATTTATCAGTGTTTAATAGTAAATTCAGATCGATTAATGTCTGTTCTTATCTCACAGCTTGTTTAAATGACTGAGGATGTTTTTACTTTCCCCATTCGAATGTTGTTTATCAGTCACGAGAGAATATATATCTGGCTATTTCTCACAATGTTTTCATTTTAATCTTTCACTAACTTTACTTAGCAAAGTCTTTCAAAGAAAATGAATGTCTTGCAAAATATTAGCCTTCATTCAGCCTTTAACAAACTGATTATATCAGTTTCCCTAAGAAATTGCCATTTTCTCCTGTTTTTATAATATAATGTGTTGCCTCAAAATGTTTCAGGAATCCACAAGTTTTCTTAAAACAAGAAACCACAAGTGGCCACATCTGTACATTGAACGGGTTCAGAAAACATGGATTTGCAAACGTAGGAATCGATGAACCAATGAAGAGTGTTTTAATCCACAATCATACAATTTCAACAAACTGATCCAAAAAACAAACTAAAGTATCATTGATTAATCAAAAACAAAAGACAAACACACACACACACACACACACTCAAGCACAGGGTCATGATAAACCTAACAGCTAAAAAGCTGAGGTACCCAGTCAATGGACAAAATGGTTAAGCTCTAAACCAAAATGAACTGCAAATGTGATCAATACTTTATGAAGGAAATCAAAGCTGGGGAGAGATTATCGTTGAGAACAGGAAACAGAAGCAGATCAGGATGCTTTGTGATAAGAAAGAAATGAAAGGAAGCCTGGCTTAGTTATGGCGGCAAGTCAGTGTGCAAGCTGCAGAAAACAAACACATGTTACGATGATGGTGACTGGACAAAGACTTCCAGGTGGGCTGGCTTTAAATAGCGAAGACAGGAATAAGAGACAGGAGAAAGGAGTAACTAAACCACACAAAAAGATCGAAGTATGAAGTAACCAAGAAGTGAAATAAAACACAGGTGATGGTGATGAAGGTTAAACTGAAGGTGACAAGAACCGCCGGAGGTGGCAAGTTGGGGGCGGCCGTGACACATAACTATGCAAGAGCTCAAATTATTATAGCCCTATATGATGAATGATATGATGAATCGTATCAGTCAGTAAATCATTATCATTTTACACTCGTTTAAAGGAGTGAATGCCTTTAAAATTCTATCATTTAAATGGTTATCAAAACGTTTAGCATCTTAAAATCGGTGTCCGACTGACATCAGTCAGGAGACACAGCAGGTGGGTCTGAGACTGCACACACAGCCTTTTGGAGCTAAAGCTGGTAAATTAATATTTCATGCCACTTCATTGTCATTCATCGCAGATCATGCATGACAACTTCCAAACCAACAGTATGCTCTTTACACAGGTTACACAACAGCACTATGGGAAATTCAGCTCTAACCCAAACATTAATATAAAATCCCTCCATCCATCCCGGCAGCGCCAGCCTGCACCAACAACAGCTCAGAGGCCACTGCTGAGGCTAATTTCGTTATCTCTCACGTGTGCTGCTGTTTCCCACCTTCCAGATTGTTTCTTCATTAAGTTAAGCAGCCCGCACAGAACTATGACCTTCATCTGTACTTCACCAATGAGAGAGAGCGAGAGAAAGAGAAAGAGAGAAAGAGAGAGAAAGAGAGAGAGAAAGAAATAAGGAGAGGGAGAGAAAGAGCGAGAGAGAGAGAGAAGGAGAGAGAGAGAGAGAGAGAGAGTAAGAAGGGGGGCTAGAGGGAGAAAAAGAAAGAGAAACATAGAAAGAGAGATAGAGCGAGGGAGGCAGAGTTAAAGTGAGAAAAAAAGAAATATGTATAGAGAGACAGAGAGATAGAGAGGGATGGAGAGTTAGAGGGTAACAAGAAAGAGAAATATAGAGAGAGAGAGAGACACAGAGAGCGAGAGGGAGAGAGAAAGAGGGAAAGAAAGAAAGAAAGAAAGAAAAAGGGAGAGAAAGAGAGAGAAAACAGGGGAGAGAGAGACAGAGACACAGACAAAGTATCCATCCTGATATACAACCAAGCCCCAAATCAAGAATCAAATTATGCAAAGCGGACATAAATATTCAAGACTTGCTTAATAAGCAGTGCATAAATATAATTTATGCTGTCATATATATTAAAAGAAAGTGTATCATAACTGGCAGTGCAGATAAATTGATCAATGATGCATGAATGCATGAACATCAAGGTAGATTACATTCGCAGGAACTCTGCAGGAAATTATATTTAAAAAATTAAAATACACCCACACTTTTATCTTTTTTTTTTATTCTTCTTAACAAATGATTTAATTAATTGCCACACATTAAGGACCTTAGTACATGCCTGTAAACTGTAATTTGAACTTAAAAACAGTTTCTGGGCTACCTCCATTTTTTGAATATAAAACTTTGTTACTGCTGTTTGGAGACCATAAACTATTATTAAATTAAAATATTGTAAGATATACAAGTGGGGCAAGCATAGCAATTTTAAGAAAAAATTAAAGAACCGCTCTAAAACAGTGTGTGTGTTGGTGGTATCTCTGATGAAGTGCTGTAGAAGTGATTTCTGAGTGTCCTGTTTTGACAGTCTGGCACCTATAAGTGCACATTGAACAGCTGGCCTGTCTATAGGCTGACAGAGTGTGACCAGTGTAAACATGTGAATGCTTGCACACACACACACACACACACACACACACACACACACACACACACACACACACACACACAAACAACAGGAACATGTGTATACATATTACATTTACAAAACACACAAGCTTGGGGAAGTACAACACACACTACACACACACTACACACACACACACATATACACAAAAACACACTCAAAAACTGCCAGTGGCTGGTGTTCATGCCATGACGGTGAATATAAATTGGGGAGCAGATGTGGAATTAATGTGGCACATCTGGAAGGACAAAGACAAGGAGCCAAGGGACATACAACCACCTGAGAACCTGAAAGAGAGAGAGAAAGAGAGAGAAAGACAGACAGAGACAGAGAGACACAGTAGTACAAGAAATATCTTGTCTGGTGGTTGATGTTGTAAAACTGTTGTATCACATAATATTGTATCACATTACAATACTGTAAGACAAGACAAGATACTTCATATGTCTCTTAATATTTACTTCTGGAGATTTGGTGAAATCAACGTGTAAAAAAAAGGTAATCATCATAAATATCCAACCAGCTACTATGTGTCTATACACTGATTAAGGCTGGTTACATGCCCTCTGTTTCTATCTAAATCTTTTTATACATGCATGTGTTCAGTGCTATAGAATCTCCCATACTAATATTTTGAAAAAAAATCTTACAAAATCATGATGTGATTTATCATGATAATGATACCACCACATTGCCCACCCCTAGATAAAACACCATTAGTTCTGGAAGTCAATTTTGGAACAAAAAGTGAACATAAAGCTCCATCAGGCAAACAACATCATTAATGATCCACTAAACATGTACAGAACCATCAACACACACACACACACCACATAATAATGAGAAAGCCACTGTGAGAGGCAGGAAAGAGAAGAGAAATAAAGCTATGGCATGAATGGCTGGTTTTAAAGGCGCAGTCTGGCGAAACACCCACACAGTTCCCCTCTTATTCCCTTAGTTGGTCAAATGAGACATTTTTAGTGTGAGAAACTAGAAAATAACAAAAATGATCAACAAAAAGACCAAAGAACCTCAAGATTAAACATTTTATATGAAACTGTACACCATTCAGCATCAGGAACCACATAACGATTCAAGATTCTTTATTTGCCACATGTACAATTATATAAGTACAGCATGTAGTGGAATGTTCCCCTGGAAAGTCAATGAGACTACAATATAGTTATCATGATTTAAAGCAAAAAATAATGGCTAGAACTAAGTAATGAAAAGTATATAGAAATTAAACATCACAAGTATACACAAACATTGACGAGTATAAACAAGATTTATGGAGTATGTGGAATGTACAGAATTTAAATGTATAGAACAGACTGTACCGTAAAGTGCAATGTACTAGTTAATGCTAAAGTACAGTATGTATACAGAGGTAGAGAGTAGGGATGCACCGAAATGATTTGTTTTGGGCCGAAACTGAATACCAAAAATGAGGAAAAACTTGGCCGAAAACTAAAACCAAAACCCCGAAAGAAATAATAATTGCTAATAAATCTGTTACAAAACAATGAAAATATTTATTTAGCATTCAAACAATGCACAATATAAAATACTTTTTACTTGGCCCCACTCATGAATAGCCTAAAAGTTAGATAGCTGAAATATTATACAATCAAATATCTCATAAAACAAGTGAATTCAAGTGCATCTTAATATTCTGAACGAATCGTATGAACAAAGTGCATTCAGAACAAGTGCTTTAAAAACTGCTGAAAGATATAACAACATTATCTGTTATAATAGTGTATAAACTGCAATCACTGGAAAACTTTCTTGCCTTTTCACACAAAAGGAGTAGGTGTGCTTGAAGGGTCTCGCCTATTCTGTGCTGTATACTCTGCATGGCGATCCGGATGTTTTGATTTTATATGATGAATTTATCCCCATGTTGAGAAAGTCTTTTTTAAAGCACCCTCTAGGCCCTGATGACCCTGATGTCTGGTCCTGCATCTACTGTTTTATTTGTGATACTTAAAATTCAGTAAGAATATGAAGATTTAAACAGGCAATATGTATGACTGTAATGGTGCATAAGCATCTATTATGTGTTAGACTCATTGTTCCAGTGCAAAACTATACAAGCGACCTTGAGACGCTAATCTTGTATCAGTTCAAATTGGGAAAAGGGTAAATCTGTGCAAACGGGATTTTGTCTGTGCAGAATGCAGAAACACATCTCAGCACAACAACACTTGGAGGAGGCCTCATCCAAAAGACCTGAGAGCACCAGTCCTTTAATGAGGGAATGACAGAGTACATTCTTCAGGGCAGCACTAACCACAAAGAGGGTCAAAATGGTTTGACCCAGGCACAACTCACCAACTCATCGTCTGCTTTAAACAGCACTTGGTTTGGCCTTTATGGCAGGCATGCTTTAAAAGTAAGCTCCTGAGAAATGCAGAAAGGCTTTGCTTAACTTGATTTATGGTCAAGGGATTGAAGCAGCCATTTCAAAATGTCGTGTGGCTTGACAGAAAGCAGTCTTAAAGGATGAGTTACAGCCTGCCTGAGACTATCAGGCTTAAGTGTTGAGATTAAGATAGAGGCCTGAGAAATGAGGGATTTCGACGCCCACTCTTTAATTGGTTTAGTTATTGGACTGTCATGGCCACACTTGCAGGCGGTGATGTTTCGATGAGGGGATGGTGTGGATGCAGGATGGACAGAGTTGGTGTAACATGCTACATAGTACAGTAACGTAAAGCTGTGTAACACAGTACATTTTAAACTCTTGTAATCACATTGAAGTCACCGATCTAAGAGGAGTGCATTCAAAGCTTTTATTTTGTGTTTATTATTCCAATCTAGCCCAGATACTGTGCATGTATGTTGCCCATGTCAGCAGACTGTACTGTGTGATCTGGATTGTTAATATGAGCAATGCAGCACAAAAAACGTTCCACCACCATGAACTCCATATAATCTAATCCTGCTTATATGAAATGTGCGGATAAGAAAAATCCCATGAGCGAGAAAGCCAGAATCTCAGCAGTTCAGACTTGATTTACATTCAGAAATAGCCCTGTAAGATTTACATTTTTATTTATAAACATTTTCTATCAAGCTTGGTTTTCTAATGGCTAGTTTCTAAATTCTTAAATAGACTGTTCACCTGAATCAAGCATAAAAGACATGCTCTTTAAATTAATGTTTAATTTGATTTCTTTATAAATAAAGTACTGAAAAAGAAAGTGTTTTCTGTTGGCACATCTGATTCAATTTAATATAGATTCATCTGGGTTAAGGAGAGCAATGTAGAATGAATAGTGAGAATACTTTATTCTATGGAGTTATCATTTGAGAGAAGTCACTGTAATACAGTAAACCTCGGCTTATCATGGCAGTTACGTTCCAAGAGCACCCACCTATAGTAACAAATGCAATGTTGTGATGTGGTAAAAAAAAACAAAAAACACCTAAAAAGGCCTATTTTTATAGTGTGAACCCTAAATATGCTCCCAAAACACTTTACTTTATTTTTAAACTCTTTACACTTTACATAATACTTTACACTTTAAAGAAAAGGGTGTTTTCTTTGGTATGTGCTGTTGTTTTCTTTCATACTAATTATGTTTTCATTTTGCTTTATTTAAGTTAAACAGCTAAACAATCTCTGTCACAGAATAATCATATAAATAGCACAGACAGTTAAAGAATGAGCCTGAGAGAGTGATCAAAAAGTCTCTGATGCTGTGTCATCTACAATGTAAAACTGAAAAGAGAAAGTGTCTTTTATAACGCATCTTTGTGCTTTGTTCTAAACCGAGAGCATTTGTTAGCATGTTAGACTCCAGATGCAGCAGCTTTTTAATCCGATCAGATTAATACAGCCTAACACTTCCTCAGTTCTGGCAAAGACTGGCAAAGAGAGTACCGGCTAATTGCCTGAAAGAAATTAAAATGGCTAAAAGAAAACTTAAACTTTGCTGCCAATAGTCAATCCTAAAATGGACTTGGTGTGAAAAAACTTCAAGATGACTAAACATTAAACTAAAAAGCTAATAAAGCACGAAAAATATTGTCTCAGATGGTATTTTCTGTTTGGCAGCACTCCAGTGTGAGTAATTCACACCTACGTGCTGCGTGTGTAGTGAGGAAACGATTAAAATAAAGTTGAGTTTTGGATAGTGGATCCGAATACAGAACGCTCAGGCAAAACAGTATAAAGAAAAAAACTGTCATGGCTGCTGTCGATAACAAGCAATAAACTGATAAGTGGTTCAACTCTAATCTATAAAAAGACAAATGTAAGGACAAAATTAAACCTTTAAGATGGTTGTTACTACTACTTTTAGGTACAGGTCATATCTTTATCTATTTGTTAGAGCTAACAGTGTGCCATACAATATCAGGAACAACCTGACATTTTTTGGTAATGTGTGTTAGCATTTTAGCATGTTCCCAAGGTAAAAGGGGCCCTGCTCTACTGCTTCATGGTGAACTACATCATGAACGGTGATAGCTCAACTAGACAGACCACCACGGAACTGTCAAGTGCACTCCATTAATATGCAAAACGATTTCATCAGACCAGAGAGAGAGAGAAAGAGAGAGGCCAACATTTCAGCACTTGACATAATGATACATTATGAAACGTATGTCTGTACACTGCCCCTCTCCTTCTCCCTGAGCTTTCGGTGCCAGGCTTTAATGAGGTCTTCATCAACATGCTGACACCATGATCAATAGCGATGTCACCTGAGCTCCATCGCTGCACTGCAGTCTTAATGATGAAATCTCTGAAGAACTTTCAAAGAACATCTGAGGAACCCCAGAGCCTCAAGGTTCTACAAAGACATGCAGGGTTTTAACCAGACTGAAATGATTTGTAATAGTTTCAGAACTAGGGAACTAGAAAAGGCAAAGAAAATTCTTCTCTAGATTACATGCACTACATTTAGCACACGCTTTTATCCAAAGTGACTTCCGTTCCCTAACTACAGGAGAGAGTTTTCCTGGAGCAACCTGGGGTTCAGGGTCTTGCTCAGGAACCCAGTGGTGGTTTTTGCTGAAGGTAGAATTTAAACCCATGACCTCTTGGTCCAGAAGCAAGTATCCTACCCACTAGGCCACCAACACCCATGTTTCTGGTTTTATCAGCAACAGGACTCGTCACATCATCAATACACACAACAAATAAGGATCAAACATTTGTTCGTGTCACGCATCAAATTTGTTCATAAAAATTAATCAAATTAGACCTTTAATGAAATATATGACCTTACCTTTAACTTTGACTTCCAAATCTGTGTACCAGATTACACTTAATTTGGACGTAGCCAGTTGCCTGTTGGGGTCAACTTGTGGCTTGTTGTAAGTAGTTTCAGCTAGTACAGTGTAGGGGATAACACTGCTTCCGTTCATGAAGCAGTTGGGGGTTTTATTCCCTGGCTGGGCAAATACACCACACAATACTACAACAATGAGCTCTGACCTGTCAAGGCATGGACTCTAAAAAACCTCTGAAGGTGAGCTGTGTTATCTGGCACTAGCAGCAGAGCCTTTAAGTCCTTTAAGTTAAATATGGGGCCTCTATGGATCTGACTATTTTGTTCAGCATATCCAAAAGATTTTCGAATGAACTGAGATTTGGGGAATCTGGAAGCTAAGTCAACACTGTAAGCTCTCAGCAATGTTTCTCAAAACAGTCCTAACAATTTTAGTTCACATGTCCATTGTAGTATGCAGACCTTAATGCAGCAAGCTAAAATGCACAGTGTGTTCAGAACAATGTTTTCAAAGCCAGTGATACAATTTTTAAGCAGCCTGTGGTACTGTACTTCTGTGGTACAGTGGCCAGGTAGATTACCTTTTGCCTCCCATGTGTTTCAATAAGCCTTCGGCGCCCATGACTATCACCGGTTCACCGGTGATCCTTCTTTTGAGAACTTTTGTTAGGGACCACCCAATAAATGTTGAATAAACCTCACAAGCATGGCTGTTTTTACCTAGTCGGCTAGCCATTATAATCTGGACCTTGTCAAAGTCACTCAGGTCCATTTGCTTGTATATATACCTAATATATACTGACAGGCGAAATAAATAATAAAGATATCACCTGTCAGTACACACACACACACACACACACACACACACACACACACACACATATGCATAGAAATAAATAAAATACATATAGATACACACATACCGTTCCTAAATTGCACTTACTACGTTTCTCACTATCTTCAAACAAATGTATGTAGTTTAAGTATTCATGGGCTTGTGGTATGTGTGTTCAAAGGTACTTTGGTCGGAACCGTTTTCCCCCACTTCTAAGGCACTTTGGATTTGCCAAAAAATGGAAAATAATAAAAATTCTGATATCTCCAACAATGGCATCCAATTTATGGGCTGTGTCAAAACACTTCTTGCGTAAGTGTCCATGTAAAAGTTTTATTTTATGACTAATAAAACCCAAACTATTATTCCATAGGGATGGCCTCAGCTCAGAGTACCAAAATGTAGCAGAAATTCTGTGTGTATGAATTATAACTTTTAGTTTAACTGCATCTTGGCTGACCAGCTGGGCAGAGAGTTCAGATAACCAGAGTTCAAGAAGTTAAAATGTTCTGTAGTGAAGTCTGGGCTGCCAACTCTCACACACTGAATGTGAGACTCACACAAGTGTCACTGATCACAACATACAGTGTCATGTCTTTCTAATGCTAACTTTCTGTCTGTCCTTCAGTGTTCCTTAGAACAGCAGTGCTTTAACTACAAATCATCACAATGCACATTCCAGTTGGAGATTTGTTTTCATCTCCCAGGAACAAAACTCACTCCAAGCCAAACCCTCCCCACACCCCTACGGATATTTTTTTATATTTTCTGTGGTTTTAAAAGACAAACTGCAAAATAAAGAAGATGTCACATGTATGTGTTGCCGGTTGAAAAATTCAGTTAGCTTTCTGCTAATGCTATAAACTGACTCCAATATAGAAACTAGCAAAAATGAGCACTGACTTTTCAAAGAAAAAAATGCATGATATTACGGAGGAGCAAAGGCAGAAAACAAAAAATACAGCCGGTTCTAATGGATATCTTAAAAAATCACCAACAATCAATCCAAGTCTATGAGGAAAGTGTATTTCCCACCTGTGGGACAAATAAATGGTTATCTTATCTTATCTTACTGCTGGTGGGCATGTGGCATTAGAGCGGTGGGTTCAGTAGTGAGCCCACAGTTGTAAATACAGTTATCAATATCCATGATTTTGATGGACATGTCAAAAAATGACTGAATGCCATGTGATAATCGCAGTTCAAACCAGTCATGTCTGCCATTCTAGAACCAGCAAATCACTACTAGGTGAAAAAACCCAGTTAAAATGACCAGGAGTCATTTATCAGATTAATTCATGCTTGGCTTGACACCTCAAGCAGTTTCCACTTGTTGGAGACAGGAGAAAGAGGGATGGTTAGGGATAGAGAGAACTTGATAAACGAGATGAACCTCAATCTGTCTCGCCCTCTCATTCCACCCATACTCTCTCCTCCACAGATGAATGGATTCCTTCCTGCAGTTTCTTTCTTCTCAATTAAGCTCTCTCTCCATTTGGAAGTCAGCCAGGGTTCATGACCATTAAAGCCTGTTCATGTATGGGGGGGCGCTCATACTTAATTCAATTTCCCTGCCACAGGCCAGTACCACCTACCGCTCTGATGGAGGTCTGGAGGAGGAGCGGCACATCTGAGCAAAATCCTAGACTTCCTGCACTTCAAAAATACGTTGCGCTTTTAAAGACGTGCAATTTCAACTAGTTCTGCTGTCCACGTCTTCAAAGCGCTGAAATATTCCAAGACAAAATATTGTGTATTATGAATATAAAACGAACCATAGTTTAGCATTTCTTTATTGTGTCTTCATTTGGTTGATTAAGTGATTTTTAATTGAGTTTTAGCCATGTTTGACTAAACACAATACGAGAATGATAACCATGACTGCAACACTTCTTGTGTTCAAAATATTTTTGAGATCTAAGCAATTAGATTTTAGTTTCCCAATTCTAGTCTCTAAAACCTATGTAAAACAACAAATTCTACACAGAGCTGAAAATGAATTAGGTTTGAACGATTGATCACATGGAATTAATTAGATCCTACATTGTAGGTTTGGGAAATTGAATAATAAAGTCCAATGATGTAGGCTACATTGGACATTCAAGCCTCAAGTTTAAAAGAACGGATGTGCTGGTTTTCTTGGTAAAAGAAAAGAGGCATAGAGCTTACTCCATTTAAACTGCAGTACTGGCTACACTGAAAAACCACAAACATCCCTCAACAAGACAATCACTATCAATGGCAAAGTGATGCACTCTTTAGTAAAGGTAACAGGACCAGCCTTTTATTTTAGTGATTTGTTTTGGCCTGAGTTCATACAATCGTGCTAGATAAGAACTTTAGTGGACGCACTTTGTCTGAACCAGCAATCTACCCAGTGCCTAACCACAGCAATCGGAAGACACACTAGAGCATGCATTAGAGCATGCAAATCCAATATTGATCACATTAAGTGATTCATTAATGTCATGGCGGGTGTTAGTGTTATGTTGGCAGTGAGGGAAAGAGAGAGAGAAATATATATAGAGAGAGAGAAAGTGAGAGAGAGAGAAAGAGAAAGAGAGAAAGACAGAGACAGACAGTGTGTCTGGACGATGGCCGTGACCTCAGTCTTGACCTTTCTGTGAATCAATGAGCTGTCTTGCTTCATTACTTTACATAATGTATTAAATCATCTCTATCTGCCTCGCAGGGGGCGTGAAATCAATATGTGATACAGAAATACGGACATGTGTGAGAGAGAGACAGAGAGACAGACAGAGAGAGAGAGAGAGAGAGAGAGAGAGAGAAAGACAAAGAGAGAGCATCCTTGTTAATTTGCTAATGGAAGCGTTGTCTCCATAACATTCAGCGGTCACTTCGCACTCAAACTACCTGTACACTGTCTGAGTGTATATGAAAGGGAAAGAGACAGCGGGATAGAGAAGGTAGAACATTCTGAGTAGTGTTTCAGACCTGTATCATCTTTACAAGAGAACTGGGAACAGACACCAGGAAACACACACACACACACACACACACACAGATGTGCATGACAAACACAGGCTCTAAAAGTAAGGGGTTTCTTGTTCATTATTGTCTGCTGTTCTTAATGTATGTACTGCTTGTTACCCTTCAGGTGGTTTAGTTTGCCAAGGTCCTCTGATTAGCACTTAGCCATTTCGGTAACGTATAATTGTGCTACTTCATGATGTTACTGCGAAGTGTGTAATCTGTGGCACATGCTGAACCCTGTTGTGCACTTATCATTTTTTCAGCCAGACTCTCTTTCAATCTCTCTCTCTCTCACACACACACACAAACACACATGTCTAAATGCTCATTTATTTCCCTCTGGTTGCTGCATTGATGTGTAAAAGTCCAGGCTGTTCATTCCTCTGCCTCTCTGTGCTCTGGCCAGCACGTCAGAGTGACCACAGCTATAGCATGGTTCCTATAAGCTTTCTATATTATTTATTCATCATCTCTGCATTTGTTTTAAGGTCATCATAAATTAAATGATATTTCAAATGTCAAAACGTCTCCCCAGGCTTCTTCAATTCATCATTAACATAATTTGAATATATGTTTTTCAGCCTTGCACTTTATTGTGAGCTTTGTAATGTTATGTATATCATATCATGACCTGTGATTGTAATATATCACCTTTATATTATGATATTAATCATATTGTGACCTTTGTATTGTGATACAAATCATACTGTGGCCTTCTATCCTGATATAATTAATATAACATAGTACAAAAGACACAAAGTATATCATATTGTGTCTTTTGTACTATACTATGTGTTATGAAGTTGCTGACAATACCCAGCCCAAACCAACATGTGAAATTCTCCACTTCTGACTTTTTACTGCCTGTTTTGATGTGTAAAAAACATCACATTTGGAACAATTTCCACATCCCAAGTAACAAAACCATACCTTTCAAATTATTTTTTTCAATTCAAACATTTTCAAAATGTCTTGATTAAACATTGAAAATCATCCCTTTTATAAGATGTTATTTGCTAGTTTCTTTGCTAAAAGTTTTTCAACTAAACAAAAGAACAGGCAGTAACACCACCTTCACTCCACTCCCCACCTCATCGCAAAGATCAAACAGTAAACTCTGGCTCCCACACACCTCACCACTGCTCGTCTATGTTTTTCCTGTCTGCTGTTTGTGGACAAAAGGACATGCTGAAAACACCTGGTTATTTGGGTCTAGTTTGTGACAATGCTGCCACCTCCTCCTCTTCACTGATTCACTTCATTATTCTCTCCCTGCTCTTCGTACCGGACGTCATCCTTTCCATCCAACGCTCCCTCATTTTTTTAACTTCTCTCCTTTGGTTTGATTCTCTCCCTCGTCTTCTCATCTCCTCTCTGCCTCTTTCTTTCTCCCTCTCACTCTTTATTCTCCCTCACTTTCTCTCTCTTTGTCTCTATCTCTCTCTCTCTCATTCTTTCTCTTTCACACTCTCTCACTCCTTATTCTCCCTCACTCTCACTTTGTCTTTCTCTCTCTCTCCCTCTCTCTCTGACATTCACCAGCGTACTTTGTCTTTTTTATTTATTCGTCCTGTGATGTGTGAGTGTGGCTATCGTCACAATCCAGATGTTCTGCTGCAGTAAACAGACAGACAGAGAGACAAAGAGACAGGCAGGCACACACTCACACACACACACACACACACACACGCAAAAACACAGACACAAGCAAAACAAAAATGTCTGCTTAAATCACCTCACTCAATGGTTCTGTCATGAAAAATTAAAGCCCTGTTATTTGCTTCCTTTATCTTTCGATCTTGGTGTGCTTTTATATGAAGCCCAGTTCGTTTTTCTAAATGAAGAGATAACATCAGTCTGCCTCGGGTACACATAAACACTCACCTGCCTCTAACTGACTGTAAGTGAGACATCTGTAGGTGTGTGTGTGGGTGTGGGTGTATGTGTATGTGTATGTGTGTGTGGGGGGGTGGGGTAACTGAATTCAATTACTCTTCTCTCCTTCCTCCATCCCTCGTTCTTTTTCTCTCTCTGCTGTGACATAAAACAAGTCTCTCTGACAGTGCGGGCCGGGCAGCTGGACAGCAACTATAAGTCTCTTCGTCTTTGGAGCAACCCCTTATCCTCATATCAGTCCACACCAATATCCCTTCACTAGTGCCAATATATTGTTTGTATCATATAACTACATTCATTTTTAGCTTTAGCAGTATCAAAAGACGACAAAAACATTTACTGCCGTGTGTGTTATAAATGGTGTAAATATGGTTTGTGTTTAATATAGTTACATTCTCCTAAAAATGTAAGATAATGAGTTGGGAACAAGACAGTCCAATCAAAACAAGCTCTGTCAGGTTTTTTAGACTTATAATATAAGATAAACCTTTGTTGGTCCCACAAATGGGAAATTTGTGTAGTGTGTCAGCACCTGACCTGTTAAATGGCCTGGCCACTAAACTTTTCCGCACCTGGATAAGTGAGTGAATAACACTGCTGGCCTCTGTATAGCAGACTGGGGTTGATTCGCTGCTTGGACCCCCTTCCCCTTCCACCCCCAACTACTAACCACAGAAGAGAGAGAGAGAGAGACACACACACACATACACAAAATGCCAAATTCTACTACTGTATCTTTGACCAATCCTCTTTATTTTCTCTGATGTTAAATGTACAGTTTACATTTTTATTCATACAGCAGGGAGAAAGAGAGGGAAAGGGAAAGAGAGAGAGAGAGAGAGAGAGAGAGAGATTGGGGGGGGGGGGTCCCCCACAACCCCACAACGGTCTAGAGAAAAAAAAGGAAGGTCAGCAGCACAAACATAGGTTTCGTAGACCAGAAAACACATACTTCTATAGCATTCAGTCTAGCTGATCACCCCGTTCAGCCGCGGTCAGCAGCATTTCCCCGGTCATTTATTAATCAGCCACTACTTATTGTATCCCGCGATGCGGCATCCACTTCACACTCTGCGATAACAAGTCCATTCTCTCCACACTAACTTAAAAAATGAAAGTCGTTTGTCTTTTTAAGAGTCGCTTACCGACGTTATGTGGCCAAAACAAAGAAGAAAGCAACAGTTAAAGGCTGCTCCTTTGTTCTGCTGGCGTTATCAGATGCGCTAGCCCACAACATGTTTGTGGAACTGAGGCCCAGAAAAATATACTAATGCAAAACAACTGGCAGCTGGAAAACCGCTCCTTTGAAAATATACGTGTGGTTTTGAATGCATTTAAGTACGTTTGCCTGGGAAGGTATTTCTACTGTGTTACCCTGTTTCCAAAAAAATGTGAACCTACTTTTCTGCTCATTTATCATCTCAGGTATCTCTGCAGGTAGAACTAGGGGTGAAATAATGCTTTGAATTATTGTGATACCACAATGCAAAAAATGTGAAAACATGCATCATGGGAAATAATCATCCAATTCATTATTTTATTTTATGTAACTGTGTTGTTTATACTATTAAATCACAGCCAATCAATGACCCTGTCCAGCAAATTTACAACCCCCCAGCTCATTCAAATATTATTTTTTTAATTGTCTTGTTATACCCCTAGGTAGAATATGTCCCAATGCAGTCAGAATAAACTCATCACGAAAACACACATCTCAGTTTAGTGAAAAGTCAAGTTTTCCATCGAGCCCAAATGCAGATGACCAGCTAAGACTTTCAGACCTTTTATGTCTGAAATTGACTTATTTTGTTTTGCACTGGAGCTCTGAGGCAAACAAGCTAACCAGTAAAGGAAGCTTATATACTCCAATTACTATTTGGCACACGGTTTTAGAGATAACAGTATGTATAACAGCATCAGAAGCTAGAAATGCAGTCACATGCAAACTGTGGGCTGATATCCAGCATTGTACAAGGTCCTATCTGCTGATTCTCATACCTCTGCTGGTAAATCTGCATTTATAAGATGTAAACCTTGGGATTCTGCTTGGCACAGTAGCACAGAATTTAAAATACAATAATATGGCACTATTGTGGATCCCTATGAGAAAACACCTAAGCAAGTATATTAAAGGTGACTAAATTTCAACTGATTTAAGGCATGTGAGATGATTTTAGCGTGTAATTTTCACAATGCTAAGAAATGGCTTATAAGCTACTTTTAGTTATTCGAGCAATAAATGCCAAAAGTGGTCCTGGATGAGTGAGTACATTTGGTGTAAAAGACAAATGAAATATATTATACTTTCTGCCAAACTATTCCTTTAACAATGAAACAACGTAAATCCTTTGCTGATCCAACATCTAAGAGCTAACCCACCATGACTCATTTTGCTTAATCTTGTGTTTTGTGGAAATAAGCGCTGCCTCTTTGTCAGAGTCATGCTCAGTCGCTTACGAAGCGGGAACGTTTTGCTCCAGCACGTTCTGTAGTTTTTCCTCTCTAATCTGCCTTACCTCCCTGTAATTACAGAGAGAGACGAAGGGAAACACACTCTGTAGGGGAACATTATGTGTTTCTGTGATGGATCATAATTACGAGTATGTTTGTGTGTGTCTTTTTCTTTTATATTTTTGAAGAGTGCACCTTTTATCAGAGGCATGAGTGCCTTAAAAGTGTGGGCTCTGCTATCTCTGAGTCACTCTGAACTGCCTCCTAATGTGACCTGTGCGCAAGCCTGCGTGCCTCAATACAGGCAACCCCAACAAGGGTATGTGTAGGATGCACTATAGAAAAAAGGACTCACTGATTCATCATGAGCTATTGTGTGCTCAACACCCCCGTTAACCCTCCTCTCTCTCTCTCACCCCCGCCCCCTTTAAGTGTGTATACTGATGATGATCTGATTGTTGTGGGCAAACTGTAAGTACCTCCAGAAAAGATTGATGGAAATAAGAATGAACAATAAATCTAAAACAGAGTGTTAAAAAGTTAAACTGCCTGCTAAAACAGTATGGCACGCAACACCATAGTGGCAAAATCCATACTTTAAAAGTCATGGTTTACTTTTCTTTAAATGTAAATTAGTGCAGTTTAAAGTTGGGTTAAATTAAGCATATAGTGCTTGTATGAGTTCTAAAAGCTCTAAATGGTTCATTGTAGTCTTCAACCCTTGGACAGACTGTGTACCAAACCTTGGACAGACTGTGTACCACCTTACATCTTTTCACTGCGTTCCACATATTCGCATTGAGAAAAAAGCCATTCTCTGAGCCTTTTATGCTGGCAGTAGAATAATTTTCTGCGGCTACTCCATGTAACGCGAAATATCCTCTGCCTACTGTTATAATGTAAATCAGTACCATCAAATACTGGATTACTGGAAAACAAAGAAGCAGTTGCGAAGGAGCTTTGTGTGTAGATTTCCTTGCCTATCTAGACCCAATCAAACAACTTCTGCAGACAGTTTAGTCGACTGTTTTACATTTTCATTGTTCCTCATTTATCCTTCTTCTCTCCATTTTTCTGGAGACTGTCATGAGCTGCATTTCTACATATGACATACTTAGGCTTCAGTTACTTGCTAGCTACATTAGACTCATAGTTATTGGCCAGCTTCATAAGGGAAAAGGGAACAGCAGCTGAAATCAGATTAAATATTCCTTTAATGGAAATGAGATCAGATATATATACAGCTAATAAAGAGAAAAAACAAACTGAAGCTGAAAGTGAGGCATGTCTCTGGGGGGTGTCCGGTGACTAGTGCCAGTGAGAGGGAGGCTTAGTGCCAGTCTCAAAGCATGGTGGGTAGTGTTTCAGCATGCTGCGCGTGATAAGATGCTCTAAAAGAGGGGGATCAGGGCGTCTTTCTTATTGTAGAAGTAGATCATAGGCAAGAAGAAATGATATGTGCACTTGAGGAGAAATCAGATACAGCAAGGACACACACACACAAACACATGCATGCTGCTTCCGCAGTGCCCGAATCCCTGCTGCGCTATCCGTGTTCCAGCATGGGATATCAGATATGAACCTGACTCCATCATACTTGAAACACTGTAGCAGGTCCATGTACACACACTAGGGCTGTAACGATAAACCAAACTCATGATTCGGTTCGTATCACGATTCTTTTGGGGGGGTTCTGCTTTGTAGTGATGGGCATGGCAGTTCTTTTAGATGTACTGAATCACTAGAAAGATTTGTTCAAAAGATTCGTTCACCAAATCACTGTATCATTCAGTGCTTGATGGGAAGACTTCCTGAACTGATTCATGGCTGTTCAGGCTTCAGTTCAGTTCACAGCTTCCAGGACTGGGAGACGAGAGTGTTGTAGCTGTGTTGCATTGACAAACATGTTTGTACAAATAAACTCGTTTATAAATCAGTGTCCTGTCCTATGGTATGCTATTTAACTGATCTACTCGACAAATGGGGTGAGTGATCCGTTCACTGAACGTATGCCCCCAGTATATTCAGTTAAGGATTCACACTGAACAGCACCATTTCCTCGCAAATTGTCACAATGAATCATGCATTTTCTCAAACTGCTAGTTTCATACACTACTTGTTACATGATGTATCCTTACTGTTCATGAGTTGTTGCGGTGGCAATTTAGCAGAGTTTTAAAAAAAAGTTACACTTGAACACAACACAGCTGGTGAGTCTCACTCTCTTCTCATTACTGCCAGCCTAACAATTTAAGTTTGTTTATCCGTAACTTAAATCAGTCGCCATGAAAGAGTATCCCTCAGAAGAAAGTGATTCAGGGTAGTGTAGTTCACTGAGTGATTAGTTAATTCTGTCGTTGCTGGCACTCCATTCCCCTCTGCCTCCCTCCCTGCAGTGGCGCTCCGGCTGCCCGCCCCGCCTTTGCTGACGCCTTAACTGAACTGAGAAAGGAACGAATCACTTGAGGAAGTGATTTGGTTCAGTACTTTCCCTTAAAACATTGCTGTACTTTGCTGTACATTTCCTACCCGCTATAAGCCGATTTCCAGGACATGCCACAAAAATAGCCAAACATAACTATTATCCTAATCCTTTATACAGGCTTTCAGTACTTTCTATTGCTCTACTCTTTCTATCATTTTTATCGCAATGGAGGCTTTTCTCAAGAGCAGGTTTGTTATTATTTCCTCAAAAGTGCAGTGGCAAGAGCTCACCATTTTCCACCCACCAAGCAATTAAGCTTTTATTAGCTCAACTAGCTCCTCCCTTATGTTTGTGAGCACAGCATTAATTAGGCTGAATTTTCAACATAGTAGCCATGTCTTAATTAAAGTGAGTAGAAAGTGTGCGCTGATATGCAAGGCTCATTACCGAGACAATAGTCCTTGTTCTCGGGGGGAGTTAAATAAATGACAGAGCATAAGGATGCCTGTAGATACCTGAGGATATACATAAACAGAGGACAAGGGTTTCATTAGACAATTGATTTAAGGATGATTTCATAATATCTGGGAAAGCCATAAAACCCATATCAGGAATGAAGCCGTATCAGGAATGAAATTAAAATACAATGAACAGTAATCAAATCTTGAGGCTGATAACTCAATTAGAAATCACTACAAACAGATAACTTAAGTATATTATTATCATTAGCGCTGTCATGATTACTTTATTAAAACCGAATTCCTTGATTGTGATTGCGAATTCCTTGAAGTGATTCAAATGTATGTTCTAAACGAATTATTTGAGTGTTTGTTCACATATAATTTCGTTTTTTCGGTGTCTGCTCTTTGCATGGTACTAATACTGGTGTGCCACAAGAGTCTATATTGGGTCCATTTGTAAATACACTTCTAACTGTAGTATTTAATGAAGTAAATATTTATTGAAATATTCCAAGGACACAGCTATATAGGACCTTTTTTGAACAATACATCTACACTCCCATAATCATTGTTTATCTATTACTTACTTAAGGCATCAACTTTTTAGATATTAGTGTCTTTACATCTACATAAACAATCTCTGATTTACATTATTGTACAATCCAGTTCTTTCAACTGTGGAAGAAAAACTAAAATTTCCTTCTTTCCAGAAAAACCTTATTTAAGGCTGCAGTTAAGCATTGCAAAATGCTATAGCTTAAAAAACTGATCTTCCTACCCTTTTATTATTGTGCTATTATTGGCTAGGTTACGGGAAACGCAGGTGAGTCTGACGCCGCTCCGTCTGGCATGTTTTTGTTTGATAAATTTTATATTTTTGTAACTTAACATATATTTATAAGAACAACACACAGTATTGTATCATCTATATATTTTATTATGATTTTATTATTATTTTAGCCATCTAACTTTAGCTGCTATGTTAAGAACAAAGTACCGCCCGCAAATGCACCGTTGGTAAAGCTCCCAGGACGCCGCCAGCCCCGAAGGCTGCTCGCAAGAGCGCTCTGGCCTCTGGTGCCATGAAGAAACATCACAGGCACCATTGCTCTGATAGAGATCCACCGTTACCAAAAATCTACGGAGCTGCTTATCTGCGAGCTGCCCTTAGAGCGCCTGGCGCGCGAGATCGCTCCTGATTTAAGGGTCGACCTCCGCTTCCACAGCTCCGCCGTGAAGAAACATCACCGTTACCGGCGCCGGCCCAGCGAGTGGCTTTGATGGACATCCACTTGTACCAAAAATCCACGGAGCTGCTGATCTGCGAGCTGTCCTTTCAGCGCCTGGCACACGAGATCGTTCAGGATATCAGGATCGACCTCCGCTTCCAGAGCTCCGCCGTCACGGCCCTGCAGGAGGCCAACGAGGCGAGACTTGGTGGGTCTGTGCGTGGATACGAACCTGTGCGCCTTCCACGCCAAGAGAGTCACCATTATGCCTAAATATATTCAGCTAGCACCCCGTAACCGTGGAGAGTGCGCATCTGAAGGATACCACAAGGATTTTGAACTCTTTTTAATTTATTTATTCTTGAATTTTTATTACTTAATAACTTCTGTAAAGTGACCTTGAGTGTTGTGAAAGGCGCTTATAAATAAAATGCATTATTA
>JBBPDB010000083.1:12199202-12210012 GCA_037974465.1 Brachypetersius altus
ACTGTAAAGCGACCTTGAGCTCTGGAAAGGCGCTATATAAATAAAAATTATTATTATTATTATTATTATTATTATTAATAACATGATATAAATCTACAATATTTTCAGCTACCTCTCTTATGTACCACAACATTTATGTACATATATATTTAGTACACAGTATTTCCTGGGGAGTTTTATTTTGGCTTCATCTTGTATTTATAATGTTCTTGTTTTTGCATCTCTTTATGTCTGAGCAAATTGTAGCAAAAGCAATTTCCTCAAGGATCAATAAAGTTTTCTTAGGCCGAAGCTGAGGCACGCTGCTAATTAGGAAATTTAAACCGACAAAGGCCTCCTGTTCCATTTTTCTGATTGGTGCGGACACGCAACTAATGTTTGCAATCCTAAAACAATAATTACCAGTGAACACAAAACGTCATTGCAATTTAGACAGTGGCAAGTGGCACGACGGTGGAGGAAAACACTGCCGTCCGTTATTAACCGAGCAATTTTTCAATCTCCCCTAACGGATACTATGACTCGATAATTGCCTCATTCAGAGGGCTTTGATGGCCGGTGTAGATTGGAATGCAAATCCGTGAATCGAGTTTCCGTGTTTGTGTTGGATAAGGTTGGAATTCCTTTACAGGGGCCATAGAGTTTCCCATAACATTCCCAGCTAGGAAAAGTCTTCCCATTCAGACGGAGCCCTGAGGTAACACTAAACGGGCTCCCTTTGTATGAAGGAATTCATTATGTTTTCTCATGCTAAAAAGCCTGGCATGGGCGCTCCCCAGATTCTTTTTAATCGGCCTGATGGTCTACAGTGGCACATACTGTCAAAACAGGGCAGGAATCTACAATCTGGACTCATTTTCCCCCAGCAGAACCTAATACAAGGAGAAACTAAGGCAGACTTGCTCTCTCAGTCTCTACCTGCTTCCATGTTCTTTCATTTGTACTTTTTTTTTCATTTACTACCCTGCAGGTTTGGAAACGACATGAAGACAGAAATATATGCATAAACAGAACAGAATTCCTTTGTTTTTCTCCTCATGAGTCTCCCACAGAATTTCAGCTTTAAGAACATCCACCTTCTCACATATTTAGATTCTCCTGAAGGCTTGTTGAAATTATGAGGAGTATTAAATTAGGAGCCTGTAAACAATAAAAAACCTGGCGAATGTAGGGGGCTGTGATAAAGGAAAAAAACAATAAAAGGTTTCTTTCTTCCATATATATTCATTAGAGTAAGAGTGCCATACTGCAGACCAATGAAAAAGCATTTTTGGTTAAAACAGATGACAATAAACACACTCCAGCGTTTTCAAATTGACTTAATGCTTATCAGAAAGACCATAGTCGTAAAAAAATATTTTCAAAGTGAAAAAGTAACATTTCTGCATTTTTTTTACTTTTATACATTTTTTAATCAAACAAAAAAGTGGAAAAGCTGACTTAAAGCTGAATGTATACAGACTCTAACTCAAATATAATCAGTTCAGCATATATCAGTACGTAAACTCCTCATTGCTCATCTAATTTAAACACACTTAATACCATCCAATAAATTAAGATCTACTTGATTTGACGTGTTGTACACCTTTGTCTTATTGTGGTGTTTAGTCATCTTGTTCTCTTTGTTGGGTGTATTTTGTTTCTGCTCTTTGCAAAGCAACATTAATTATTTAAAAAAGCACCATATGCATATCCTTCTTTTATTCCTTCGGCTCTTATTCCTTCGAGTTCTCCTCTCCCTGAAGAGTTGAGGGCAGACAAGACAATGGTCAAGTTCAAACTGTGGCTGTTCACATGATGGGACGGCTGTGCAGCAACAGGCGGCTTCAGGGTAATAGAGGCCGTTGTTGTGTCTCTCAGCATGAGCTGACTGTGCTTGCTGAGCGTACCACACAAGGAAGCTTTGACCGATTTACTTGATTTCCAGCATGCTGCACCAGAACGAGGAGATTGTGTGGGTGTGAGTGTGTGTGTGTGTGTGTGTGTGACCTGTCCCTCCTCCTTTCCCTCCTTCACGGATGTAAACACAGCCATCTGAGCACCACAGGGCTCCAGAATGAGGAACCCAGGGCCCCTCGTGGTGTCAGAGTTAAACGGATCTCAGTTAACTCCATCCACGCTATCCAGTCTTACTGAATTCTCCAGCCTAGCTGAGGCCTACTAGCATTTCTACTAGCACCTCTTAGCATTTGATCAGCCATCTGCCATAAGAAAACATGGTGTCAGACAGGAGGAGGGCTAAAGCGAGCAAAGGTTCCAGTGTCTTTTATTAGGCATGGTCATCTATATGAATATCCAGACTCATATTAATATTCATGTACTTACGACCTTAATGTAAAAATGCTTTTACTCTAGATTTTTTACCATCTGCTGAAAGTTAACATCGGAATAGGGACTCAAATCAATACAGGCATTTCAGGTATTTCCGGAATTCTGTTCTTAATTACAGTGCATCCACCAAAAAAGTTATCATGGTCCTTCTTCTATAAAGCAACAGGAAACAGGGTGGAGCACATAAAACTCCAGTTTCACTTGCTGAGCCATTTTACTATGGCCACGCAAACTACGGTTCCTGCAACTCCAGGGCAGATTTTAACGAGTTCAGAATCAGAATCAGAATCAGAAAACTCTATTTATCCCGGAGGAAAGTTAAAGGGAACAAAAAAAAAATCTGATCAAATCTTTGAATAAAAAATAAAATGAAACAAAATAAGTAATGATTTGTACTATAATCTTCAGAATTTAAACTACAGTGGTACCTTGACTTACGAGTGTCCCAACTTTTTCGAGATATGAGCCGTCTCTCGGCTGATTTTTTGTTTTGAGTTGAGAGTTAAATTGCGGGTAACAAGCATTTGTACTTGCCAAAGAAAGTGAGTGCGAAGGACAGTGCTGACAAGTAGATGATGTGCATTTAATTAAAGAAATAAATGACATTGAATTAAAGAAAAAAACATGACCAAGGTGTGCATGTAGTTGACTTGGTGCATCAAAAAATTTTCCGAACAGCAGACATCTATCCCTGAAAACATGGAGAAGCTGCTGATGGTGTGGTTGATGGGGAAGCAAGCACAAAAGATCCCGTAACGGAATTGATAATCTGTGAGAAGATTCGAGCTGTTAACGCCCATTTCCTGTAGCAGACGAAGGCTCTTTGGCGAATGAGGCATTGGGAGAGCCGTTTAAAGCCAGTCGGGCCTGTTTAGAGAATTTTAAAAAGAGGACCAGCAAATGCTGTACATTATACTTAATAAAACGAGTTTATTGCAGTACATTATATTGTATTGCGTTTCTTTTTTTACAATATTCATTATTAATAAGCACATTTTTCTTATGCAAAAACAAAAAATTCTTTATGTCCAGAACAGATAGCATTTCAATGCATTTCAATATGGAAAATTGATTTGACATACGAGCTCCATCACGGAACGAATTAAACTCCGAAGTCAAGGTACCGCTCTATATGTATGACAGAACCATACAGAGGATTTAAGTAAAAATAAAGAAGTTAAGTAGATTCAAGATTCAAGATTCAAGATACTTTATTTGTCACATGCAGTCATACAAGTACAACACACAGTGAAATGTATCCTGTAAAACCTTGTCCTCTGATCTTTGCTTGGTATTATAGATGTAAAGGTACGGCGTTCACTCCATCCAGATCAGTGTGTATCCCTAATCAACCAGTTTTCCTTCAGACTATTTTCTTCATGGTCCAATCAACAAACACTAATGAGCCAAAACATTAATCACAGATGATGGGAATAACATTGATCAACTGATACAGTTGTGAATGGCAAGGTCAGGGATCTATTAGATGTGTGAAACTCACAAATGTAGAGCAAAACAGGGAGAGACAGGGTCCCTTCACTGTACTCCCAATACTGCATGTGGTGCATATTTGTATAACTGCAGTGGATGGGAGAGTGGATCAAGGGCAGTGTCCCCCGCGGACAGGCCTCTTGGTGTTCACTCTGAAGCTGCAGTTATCAAAGTTACACAAGACTCTTAAGGGACCACAACCACCGGACAGCCGCTGAGGAGGAAAAAAAACAGGCGGAAGTTCTGACGAGTTATTCCTGTTTTGTTTAATAAAGCCTGCGTTCAGCAACAACAAACAGGACGGACTGCTGATGTTGCATTTGAGAATGACGTCCCTAAACAGCGGATAATAAAGACGAGATGACCTAAAAAGCCGATTAGAAGGAATCAGCATTGCTGAATGAAATATGCATTTGTAATTAGGTCACTTTGATGAGGAGCCGATTCAGCTCATATTCTAGTAATTAGTCAGATATTAGGATAATTTGTGCTTGCGTGCATCTGGAGGCTGGCTGATACATAAATGCAACAAAAATTCAAGCCCTCGTTTTCATTATGCTTTCAAATTGGGACAGAGGGAGGGCGAGAGAGAGAGAGAGAGAGAGAGAGAGAGAGAGAGAGAAAGAGAGAGAGATACATTTAGAGTAGTAAAAGTGTCAACAGTCCATTGCAATATGTTGTGCTATGGCATTTATTTCTTCTGATAAGTAGCTAGGAGTTACGGCATTCTGACAGAAACAGATCTATATAACATTCCCTCCCAAATACAACTGCAGGCCATCGCACTGACTCTAATGAGAGGTGAGCACGCCCCATCTACCACCACACACACCAAAAAACGAAACAGTTAAAAGCACAGGTTTACTTGACTAATGAACTCTGTGTGCCTCTTGAATTTTGAGTGTGTTCAGGGGATTGCAAAAGCATTTAATTACTTAATTTCTGCCACTGTCAGCTTTTTCAAACTTGCCTATAAGTGGGCAAAAAGACAAACTCACAAACTCCCAAGCAAATAGCAAGTAATAATCAAATGAACCAGATTGGTCAGTATAATCACCAACAGAAGAGTTGATTTTAAATAAAGCTTTCTAAAGCAGGTGAGTAATCATGGAATTTAAGTCTTTTAAAAAGGCCAGAAATTATTAATTGTGGTGAATCGTTTATCATTAGGAGAGCAAAATCATGATTTTTGTTCAATTTCTTTGCAGACCAGTTCAATGCTGAATCTTTTGAGTGATTTTTATCAGCCTTTTTACCTGGAACTCTGTGTGAGCTTAGGGAACAAAACAAATATGACACAAATCGGCATCAAAGATCAAAACCAGAGACCTAAGTAACTCATTTCATATTGAAATAATGCTAAATACATTATTTCAAAATAAGCTGAAATTGCATATGAATTAATGAAATGTATGAACGGGCCTGGCGCACTCAGAATTGAGGTTGAAGAGTTAATTTTGCTAACGTAGATGACAACAAATAGGAGCTACTAATCATCAAACAGAATGATGTTATTTGCATAATTGTTGGTCATTTATTCACTGTTGGGAATGCTAGTGATTTTGACTGAGCTGCCTTGACTGAACTTTAATGAAGACAGCAGGCTGCACTCATATTCCCATTAGACCCAAAGCTTTCTTCTCAGTCTTATTCCTCAATACACACACACACACACACTGAGTGGTTGGTGATGCCCCATGGGGGTCCAACATGGGACTAGGGAGCCAAAATAGTCCAAAGATAGAGTTGCAGCATGCCCTTCTCTTCTTTCTCTTGCCCCTTTTCTTCTTTTTCAGACAGCTTATCATTTTCAGAACCTCCCAATGGACTTCGGGCAAAGAGAGGGTAAATAATACATCAAAATGGCAAAGCAGATCAGAGTAGGTGTGGAAGGTTGTCGAGTTGGTAGGGCCATTTCCTATGCGTGCTAATGATGACATGATGGCTCCCGAGCTGAGCGAGAGCTTTGCTTTAATTGGTGAAAACAGCTTTTGAAGACTGGCTGATTTGTCACTTCCTTTGCACTGCCTTGGGGTTAAACAGCCGTCCCACTCACCTGCCACACAACGACGTCGGCTTAAAATGGACTTGGAGACAAATGCACTGGCCCTGCTTCTTCTCCAACGCCCACAGTTTGCATAGAGGTAACAGGCAAAATGCGCAGCGAATGCAAATGCGTCGAAAAGTATTCAGAGAGAATCAGCACTCTGGTGAAAGGGGCAAGAGGAAAAATTATACAGGATCCATCTGGTGGTGTGTAAACAAACAATGGATCACTGTGTGAGGAAAACAGCACTGGTGTTGCACATTAATAAAATGGGTGTACACGTAAGTGGCGTTTAATGAGGGAGATAGTATCTGCGGCTCCACCATCCTTTTTTTGGACGTGGAGGGGACATAGTGAGCAAGAAGGAGAGAAAGGGAGAGAAACAGCAAGGAGAGAGACCAAGAGAGAGACAGCAACAGAGAAAGAGAGAAAGAGAGTGAGAGAAAAAATAGCGAGAGAGACAGAGAGAAAAAGAGAGAAGGAAGAACAAAGTTATATAAAGAAGTGTTTGTACTTTGTATGCGGGGAAATACCGTAGTTTCAATGTTATTAAGCCAATTATTGTGAGACATTCACTCCCTCTGTATTAAATCAGTCTGAAGAGAGCCGTATATAGAGCAGGGTAATAAGACAAAATTCACAGTAATCCCCCGCTTTTCGTGGGGGTATAGTGAAAAACCGCGTTGTTGTGTTTGGGTAAAAAAAAGCCTAAAAATGCCTGTTTTTATAGTGTAAACCCTAAATATGCACCCAGAACACTTTAATGTAATTTTAATGTAATGTAATTAATGTAATTTTTAAAAACTCAGTTTAATGCATTACTCTTAAAGAAAATGTAAAGGTAAACTCGCCTCTTTTAATTTAAATTCCCCACAGAGATATGAAACTCGGAAGGTTGCGGGACAGAAGTATTTGGACACCGCAGCGAGGTGTACGGTTTTCGTTGAATAAAACCTGATCTACTCAGGCTAAAAATACAAATGAGGGCCGATTGGAAAGGTCTCCTGGAGATTTACCGAACTGTGGAGTTTGAAGTATCTATGTGCTTTCCCTGCCAATAAATGCAACTCGGAAGATCCGGGAGCCAAAAGTATTGGGACACCGTGGCGAAAGGGTCCCCTTGTATGAAAACATCCAGAAAACCAAGGATGGTTGCCACAAGATAATTCACTTCCATTTCCTTCATTATGCTACAAGTGAGAAATAAAGAACATAAACTGGCACTTTTGGGCTTTTTTTACTTTTCTACTTAAAAAGGTTATCAAAAGTGAAAAGTAATATATTAGTATTAGTATATAATAATACATATAAACCACAAAAAAGCTTAATTACGTGTAGTTTGAAAGGCGATTTCTAGTAAAAATATCACATAACCGAACACAATGAGGAACTCTGCGTAGCGGCCAAAGCAGTGTTCAGATCTCAGAGCACAGCTGCCTATGGACAAGCCTGAGGAAAGAATGGTAACACTAAGGTAGAGCTGAACTCACTAATAAAACTCTGAAAGCAAAGACTGGCCCGTCTCACAGAACTCACAGGTACTTTAAAAATAGGTCAATACTTTTCTTCTCATCAAAGCAGCACCGCTGCACTTTTCTTCCACGCTCATAGATGTCGAATAACGAGAAATTAGTCAATAGCAAGTGTCTGGACATAACAACTGTAAACTACCTTATGAGACATTATCAACCTTTGATGTCTTGAAATGGATCAAGCGGGTGGTGAAATTAGGTATTTTTTGTGTGTGCTAGAGATTTCAAAGAGGTACCAGGGTTCAGAGAGAGCTGTCCTTGAGTGCACCCCTTTCACTTTTCCCCTCACCACTCGCAGAACACTTCTCTTCTGCATTTATGCATGACTGGCTCTGGCCTGCCACTGCTCCCCGTGCGGGCCGTGTATAATTCATCACAGTGCACAAACTTACAGAAGCACTTCCATGTCTGCCATAGCTGCCTCGCAGCCTTCGCTGATCAAGGCCCGGCCTGAAGAGAACGTCCGGAAAGCTACACCAGCGCTACCATCAAACGCGTGAAGAGAAGCAGGGGTGGCATCAGCACCTGGCATCTTCCAATAACTACAGTCAAGAGCAGGAACAGCAGAGACAATCTCAATATACTGAGACTGTCACTGCTGTTTTTGCTCTTAATTATACATATTGGTAGAAGCCAGCTGCTGATGCCACACCTGCTTTAAGACTGAAAATATAATCTTAGGGTAAAGAAAGCTGCCACAAATCATTAGCCAGGCTATTTCAACATCCCAGATCCCTTTCAGGGTCTGCCCGTCAAAATCTAAACCGTCACCATCTTTGCATTCTCCCGTAAGTTCAATTACATCATCTTTATGCATTATATTTTCATAGATAGAAGAATCATTTTGAGATTTATTTTATTTAATTTAAATCAGATGAGAGAACATGATTACATATACATATAATTTACATTCTGTATCAACAGCACTTTTTCCTATTTATTTCTATGTCAGTGTCAGAAATCTTTCAAAAATGTGAACATCTGCAACAGTAAGCAAATAACTCAAATATCTCAACCTAATATCCTTTTACTATTACACAAATGTGATCTTGTCCAAAAGGTTCCTGAGTGAACCTTTAAACAAATTGTAAGGAAAGGTGTTTTAAGATGTATTGTAAGGCCTGGAATAGAATTAGAGGTGGTGTCCCAGTCAGATGCTACCATAGGGCAGAGATCAAGACTATCTACTGGTGCAAAGTATATCAGCTCTACCTAGTTACCGAGCATATTTCTGGACTGTGTTTTTCCCCGTGCTTCTTTGACCCGTTTCTGGACCCTTTTGCCTTGTTGACTTAACTTTGACTTTCAGTTTTTTTCTACGTTGTTGGCTTTTTGCTTTTTTGGACTTTGTATTGCAATAAACTTTCTTTAATATTCTGCATTTGGGTCCATATCTGTATTTGTTATATGTATACAGTGATGACTTACGAGTTTAATTCGTTCCGTGACGGAGTTCATAACTCACATTACTTGTGCGTCAAATCAAATTTCCCCATTAAAATGAATTGAAATACCATTAATCTGTTCTGGACCCCAGAAAACACAGCATTGTTTTGTTGTATGTTTTTAAATAAGAAAAATATGCTTATAAAAAACTAATACACCACACAATCAGCAGCTCCTCCATATTTTCATGGATAGATGCCCACTGTTAGAAAATATTTTAACGGCCTTGGCTGGTGTTATTGCCTTTATCAACTCATACTGCTTCACTAAGTCGACTATACGCACACCATGGTCATGTTTTTCTAGAAATTCTTTCAAAATTATTTGCAAAATAACTGCAAGCACAAATGCATGTTGTTGCGTTGTTCACTGCGTCATCAGCCAAGAGACGGCTCGTATCGAGAAAAACTCTTGCCCAGTTGGGACACTCAAGTTAAAGTACCACTGTATATGCTAAGGTTCTTAAAGAGAAATGATGCATCTGAATGTAATAACAAACTGAAGCCGCACACTCCTTTAAAAACTCATGAGGAAACTGGTTCACAACCTTCAAAAGTAGGATGATAGCGATAGGAGTCCACATATGGAAGAAGCTCAGGCAGTTCTGAACTGTATTACACACTGAATTACCGAGATATGAAGAAAAGTTGCATCAGTCAAATGGTAAAAATAATGACTTACTCGAGAGGAAAAGCTCCAAGAACATCTCCTGAATCTCAACTAGTTTGGAGCTCTCTGTGGTCGACCCATTCATTAAAAATGATGCAAGAGTAGGGAATGGGTGGAGAGGTTGAAGGGGCATAATATGCTGCACAATGCCTTTCTCATCAAACAAATTGTTACAACGTGACTTTTAATTAGTGAAAAGCCTCGGCAGTGGCCTGGAGCTTCAACTGTGGAGTGTGTGGGGTAGGTAACATCGGTCTAACAATAATTCTATCCAGCAGGGCAAATCACAGGTTGAGGGTACTGTACCACAACATAAACCGCAGGATTAACGGCAAGCTCAGGCTAAGTGCATGTCTAATAACCAGCTCAAGAAATCTGCTGCTGCTGCTGCTCTTATAATACAGCAGCAGTTAATATACGCCGTACCAGCTGGTGTTGGTGTAAGCGGTGTGTGAAGCTGCCTTAATTTGACTGCACACATCATTTATTCTAGTCCACTGAGCCTCATTCAATGAGGCTGTGAGATGTTGATCCATGTCAAATTTGAATGGGCCTCATGTCCTTTGTAAATTAGCAACTCATGCGGTTTCAAAACCAAAACCCAATCAAAATTTAGGATGAAGGACGAGGTAATCAGGATTCTGAACGCAATGGCCCACTTAAATTCTGAGTAGTAAAATCAGGAGTAAAAGAAGCCTAAGCACAGCACCAGACCCATACAAGCTCCACGAGTCCACTTACCAGTGTAAAGTTCATTAAAGGCAATTTTGTTGATTTTACTTATTGTTAGGTACTATCATATACTACTATACAATATAACATACTCATATACACTCACCTAAAGGATTATTAGGAACACCTGTTCAATTTCTCATTAATGCAATTATCTAATCAGCCAATCACATGGCAGTTGCCTCAATGCATTTAGGGGTATGGTCCTGGTCAAGACAATCTCCTGAACTCCAAACTGAGTGTCAGAATGGGAAAGAAAGGTGATTTAAGCAATTCTGAGCGTGGCATGGTTGTTGGTGCCAGACGGGCCGGTCTGAGTATTTCAGAATCTGTTACTGGGATTTGCACCACAACCATTTCTAGGGTTTACAGAGAATGGTGTGAAAAGGAAAAAACATCCAGTATGTGGAAGACCTGTGGGTGAAAATGCCTTGTTGATGCTAGAGGTTAGAGGAGAATGGGCCGACTGATTCAAGCTGATAGAGGAGCAACTTTGACTGAAATAACCACTCGTTACAACCGAGGAGCAGCAAAGCATTTGTGAAGCCACAACACGCACAAC
>JBBPDB010000083.1:12216769-12232682 GCA_037974465.1 Brachypetersius altus
AAAACAGAGCAAAAACAGAACTACCAAAAGGCAACAGAAAAGCAGTGGCCCTAACGGCCACTGACCGTACCGTGACAAAAACACTGGATTGGATGGTAATCCAATCCTGCAACAGATCTTGATATAGCACACACACATGCGCCCTGTGTAATGTCATGTTTTTAGCTGCGTACTTCTTTTTGAGTGGTAGTGGAGTGCATGAGTAGTTACAGCATGATCACCTTCTTTTAGATGCTCATCTTAAGTGAAGTGCTTCAATTTAAAATAGCTTACTGTAAAGCGCAGTCCTCTTCACAAAGTCATATCAGATTGATTTCTGCTGGTTCTGCTGGTTCTTTAATTTAAAGCATTGACAGCAAATCACATGTTCCTTCCTCACTCACATATATTTCTGAGCGAAACACAGAGGGTCCCTGAGGGAGGTAAAATACAAAACATGACTAATATTTTTTGTTCCATCTACTGGTGAATGGGGATGTAGTCAAATCTCTCAGTAATACTGAATTCCAGTTAATGTTAAATGGTTACTGTACAAATGTTACAGTTTGTGTATTTTTTTAACCATTTTTATCTGTTTAATCCTGCTTATCTGTGAGACTGGACTTTTCCCCAATTTTACCCAAATTGCCAAATTAAATCCCTTACAGATTACATTACATTCTTCTAGTACAACAAGTAGGGGTCCAGTATTGAATTATAACAAACCTTTGGCCACTGTACTGTCATTCTTTAGTTCGCAACCTTTTGTAATGCCTCAGGCAAACCCAACTGGGGCCAGGGCAATGCCTGTTACTATTTTAGGCCATCCTCAACTCAAGAGGTCCTCCAAACTCCAAAGGTTGTTCAATTAAAACCAGCTCTGCTGCCCCGTGTGCCTGTATCTTCACTGGAGTTCGTGCAACAGCAGATGAGTGCAGATAGAAGCAATGAAAATGGATGTCTCAGCATCAGCTTTGAAGCAAAGAGCACATCAAGCAGAGGCCCACAACTCACAAGCTGCTTCGCTTTCATGTCTTGCACTCATTCTGCAACACACCGAGCGCTGTCCTCCACGTTTTGCCACAACTGATCGGCTCACCCTGGCTGGCTGTGAAAACAGAAACTAGGACAATGTTCTGACAGATACTCTTTCTCTCTCTCTCTTTCTCTCTCGTTCTCTCTCACATTCCTCATTTGCGTGTTTTGAACTCAGCGGGGAGGGGCGCAAAATGTCGTCAAAAATGCAATTAGAGATTGAGAAGAAGAGAGAGAAGGGAGGGCGATAGGGAGATAGATGCGCGCGAGAGAGAGAGAGAGAGAGAGAGAGAGAGAGAGAGAGAGAGAGAGAGAGAGAGAGAGAGAACGAGAACGAGAAGGACAAATAAAAGTCTGGCTTTATGTAAGAGTTTGCATAGGAGGGAAAAGACTTCGCTCTATCAGACACACTTAAATAATCCGTGAAGCGCACGCAGAGAGCAGCTCCATATACACTATTGTAATCCATCAGCAGAGCGCTGGCTTGCTTATTCGCATGCACACACACGCACACTCGTTTCTCTAACCTTCATGCATAAATAAAAGAGCCTGCATCATGTTTACAGACAGTTAGCAGAAAATAATGCCCCAGCAAGTTCAGTGGTCCTCCAACGAGAGCAGGGCGGATGGAGAGCAAAGAGACAAAGACAATAAAAGAGCAAGTCGAGACTTTTTGATGATTGATTTCAAGTTTAACTGTTCTCTTACAGATGTGTCTTTTAAAATGAATCACAAATCCATAAGATGGTCCACAGCAGGGTATGTTCTATCAAGACAGTACCCTGTAGATCCTATCAAAGGATGGGATCAAGATCTATCAGATGAAGAGAATTTCAGCTATATTCTAAACACAGTACATGAACAGCAGACTTTCAAGCACTGGTCGAAAAGTGCTGGAAGAAAGGAGCGCTTTAATAATTTCTCCCTCTGTACCACTGCTGGGTCCTTCATATTTTCAGTAGAGCCTCAGCTCCAGCTCTGCTGGCTATCTGCACATTTTATTTCCCTTTTTCTCCCCAATTTTCTTCAAAGCAAGAGAGAATGTAGATTAGCATATACATGCAAAAATTTATGACATCTGAAAGGGTTGAGTAAGAAGGTTAGATAGAAACAAAATGCAATTATTATTGACTGAAGAGATTATTATTGCTCTGAACCCACTTTTTTCATGGCTTTCCTGTTTTAAGTCTTTCCCACTGTGTGTCTTTACATGCATCAGTCAAGGCTGCAATGTTCTATAGTTTTGCCATTACTTGTTTCTAAATCAAGCTGTAATAAAAAAAATGAATTAGAGTACATCTACTGCTGACAGCCTAGCGAAAATACCACCATGGCTGATGAGGGGGGACCTTGAATCAGGGAGAAGTGTGCTCCATTCTTAACTGAGATCATTTGAGGATTTTAAATTTTACAGTGCATTATGGGTGCACACGCCTTGAGCTCTTTTCCCCCCGTCAGCCTATTTTAAACGACTTTTCTGCTTAAACCTGTGTAGGTGGGCGTCTTTGTGTATTTCTATGTTACAGGGGCCACGGGTTGGCACTGCTGGATTTAGAAATGCTGTACAGTATCTTCCAAATAAGTGATGCACAAGGTCTCGCTGAATGATGAATGCCTCAGCTCGGGAGAAAAGTTGAGGCAGCACTAGTTGAAGCGCTATTGCATCAAGATATTCCCTTTCTATCGAATACAGAAACACCTTCGATTAAATGTGATATTGCTCGGAAACCGTGTCACGTAAGATCCCTCCAAAATATATAAAACTCTCAGCATTCACTTCACTAATTCATTTGTCACTCTTGTAGGACCATCTTGCATTGCTGGAGAGAGCAGCCTTCCTTGCAGAGGTCATGCAGCAGGTCAGGCCTTCCTTCAGAAACCAAGGGCACCAACTTATTAACACAAAAATGAGTAGAGCAGAGCTTCAATAACAGGACGGCAATGAGAGAACTGGACAAGCTATACTGATGTCTATGGAGTGAGACATTAAACGCAGCCTGCAGTCAAATGGTGGAACAGTGATGTCTGATGTGTGCTTTTCGTTTGACTTAACCTTCAGAAAACAAGCAGCATGGATCCATGCCACCAGAGCAACAAATGGTAAATCCTCACCACCACACTGAAAACAGTAATCCAATTACTTGACATAAAAGTGTGCAGAATTTGGTAATGAATAAATGTCTTTTTTTCAGTTTATGCTCTTTTGGCAATAATAAAGCTGCCGTAATGTTTTGGTGTGAAATTATGTACAAAAATAATAAAAGACTTCAGTGCAGTACAGACACATTTGTAAAGTTTCAAAACAAACCATTCAATCATCAGACAGAGAAGTCCATTTACATACATTTACCTTCTAAGCCTATGGTAGATTAGCCCCGCCCATTTACTCTGAAGCTATAAGGAGTGTTTCAGGCCCTACAGTTTTAAATGATGCACAATACAGGGCAGCCAATCAGAAATGAAGCTTCAGTCTGTGCATGTTCACACTGGCCTTAGTATCGATGTGGAATGTAGAAGTTTCTAGAATGAGGAGAAATTATGACCTCTATGTTAAAGATAAGCAAAGATTTCCTTTATCACTGACTGAGCGGCAAGAGTTCCTTAGAGCAGAGGTCCCCAACCCCCGAGCTGCGGACCGGTACCGGGCCGTGGGTCATGTGGTACCGATCCGTGGGCTGCACAGAAAAAAAAAACGTGGACGTTACCCGTGTTATGTTGTTGGCTTGTTGTTATGAAAATGCTGTTAATAAAGCTGTGAGTACACACTGGATTTACGTTTATTAGTGTATTTTAAAAATATCCCCATTTTATGCGTATCATTTATTTGTATAATATACGTATATTTATCTGCCACTCCTTAAAGGCCGGGCCGTGAACATAATTTCTGATATTAAACCGGTCCGTGGCGAAATAAAGGTTGGGGACCACTGCTCTACAGAATGAATGCACTCACATTACCACAGAAACTCCAATATCTTATGGAAAGCCTTCCAAGAAGAGTGGAAGCTGTTATAACTGCAAAGGAGGGGACAACTCAATATTAAAGTCTATGTATTTGAATGCAATGTCATTAAATTCCCTGTTGGTATAATAGTCAGGCGTCCAGACTACATGTAATCTGGATTAAATAATGTATAAAAGTAGTGAAGACATTTTCGAAAATCAGATTACTGATATTTTTCATGGATAATGGATATAGATATTTGAAACGGCAACATCAATACACAGGTCTATTCATTCTTAATTTACTCTTGACTCTATCAATTAGTTTACTTTTAATTAACATATTCTTTAATTTTGAGTTTTCTTAGAGTTTTCTTTAAACTTTATCAATTGTAAACCCAAATAAAGTCTAGGAACAGTCCACAAGTAACCAGTTTTATACCCGGTTAAATAATTCAAAAGAGTACATGTAATCTCAGGTATTCTACCCAACATCTACTTTAGAGTTTGAGAACAAAAGCCAGCCAAGGGCAACAAAAATATTTCAACACTGAAATGCTGCAGGAAAGAGAAGATGTCAAACAGATTTTATTTAAAAATATAGTATGCATCTATCCTTCCAGGTCATATCTATACACTTTTGTGGTAAATCAATTCAAAGAAAGAACATTTTCAGACACTTCTGACGGAATAAAAATACCCCATGCACTTCTCCACGCTGCCATGCTAACAATGCTCATTAATAAGTGATGCACTAGCGTCTCAGAGCTAACCGTTATGCCCACTCAGCTATGCATCTAGATATTCGCACATCACAGTGTTTTCTTGATCCAGCTCTTCCATTCTTTAGAGTCGAGGAGAAGTAAAGCATTAAGCAACGGTTTCTTCTAGCCTTCACAATTCCGCTGAATCAAAAAGAATGGCGTTGCGATTTATTAATATCTCCTTTCAAATGCTAATTTCTTTTTCCCCCCTTCATACATAAATCATAACTCCCGAGGTTGCTGGTGTTTCCGAGCAGAGAGAGTGCTTTTATGGCACAAAGGGGGCCAGAATGAAGCTGCTTTCTGTGCTGGAGTCTGAAATGAAAAGAAGCTTTTTAAGAGCCGGACAGCGTAGAGGAACTCGGGCTTTAGGCAAGGACGCTGGGAAAAAAAGTTGAAGGACAGAGATTTCCTAAAACATTTGCGTTAGGTTTTGACTGTGTGTTTGTTTATACCACCATTAAGGAGGGTTTGATCATTTACTCAGATCTACGTGATTAAGAAACTGATGAAGAGAGGATAGGAGTTGTTCTGCTTTTGTACGTTTACAGGCTGGTCCCCGGGGGTGTAATCTTATCTGTGAAGGGGCTGGTGGGGCTACAGGCTTTCATTTCAACAAAGCAGGACACACCTGACTCCACTGCTTTGATAACCTGGTCTGATGGTTTGAATGCTGAATTATTGAACATTATTAGTAATGATAATTAATAATACTAATAATACTTCCGTTCACATTATCGAAGCGGTGTCCACCTAAGAGCCCGGTCACGAGGAGCACTTCACATATAGTCATACCTGTGGGCAAGATGCAGCAAGAATAAGAACAATTGTGGCTGAATGCTCAAACTGATGCAAACAATTACTAAATGAATCACATATGCAAGCCTGATTTTTATATGTGATTTTATATGTTTCCATGCACAATGTTGCCCTGTTTAATTAAAAATCTGTTTCAGGCACCAGTGGTTTAACCCCTTGAACCCTTTAACATGTAGGCCCACACATGTCAGAATGACAGCCTATTAAGATTAAACCTAGAGTTTAGGGGATTATTGTGTGTGCATTGGATTTTTAAGATACACAAGATATAAAAGATACACTCCTCATGACATGCTCACAAACAGCATTACTGAATATTTGGATATAAAGAGAGGAGAACCTGTCAGTGGTTTATGGTTGTGCCATAACAGCCCACAAATAAAGGTACAACAAACTCAACAAACAAAAAGTCGTAGTGGCTTGGATGTAATCGTAAACAAATTTGTCTATCAATATAGTGATGATCTAGGCATCAAATTATTGATTAATTACAATTTTATTATACTGAAGGGCAAAATAGAACAAGGCAGTTTCGAAGTATAAACACCAGAAAAGTCCACTTCAGCCCACACTAACTACAAGAAAACAGCTGTAAGCTGCATTACAAGTGTTTATCGTGGGTGTATGAAAAATCAGGCTGAAAGCGCTGAAGCATCAAGTGGTTAGAGATGGCACAATACCATGCACTAAAGCCGCTCTTCTCTAAGGTCAGCCCCGCTCCTGAGGAACATCTTGAGCATAAAATGCCTGTAAATCGCGTTCTTATTTTTAAAGGATGATTTCTATGATTATCAGCTTAATCTCTTCCTGACACTTCTGTGTTGCACCACTGATTACCACAGACAATAATGTTGGTGATTTTACCTGTACTTACAAGAGAAAAAACATTAACTCGCAATTTACTTATAATAGAACTCAATGGGTAGCTGCTGAGTTCTATAAATAAATGCTTGATATAAACATTTAAAACATTGTAAACAAGACCTTGTTCAGAAAAACTGCTCAAAATAGATTTTTCAGCATATCTGGTTTGAGCAGGACAGATTTTCTGCCATTTGAAAGGCAAAAAGTCACATTATATCTGACCCTTTAGCTACACTACACATTTTACAACTCAAATTTAGAGAGACACTCAAGTAACGTATTATAGTGTTGGTTAAGTATCAGTTGGCGTTGGCTGTAACATGCAAAGTAACAAATACCCACTTGCAAGCGTAAGTACAGAATGAATGTCTCCTGTAATTAAAAATCCAAAGACCTAAATCTGTAAAAATCTATTCTACAAAAATATGTCTCTTGCATAAACATTTTCTGTTGGAATTCAGCAGCTGCTCATTGGCTTCTGTCATGAACATGTTTCAAGTGAACTAAGTAAATGCACAAAGTAACTTACAGTGGTGCAGACAGAGGCTGAAAATGCTGGCCTGTTTCTTAATAGTGACTCAATTTCCCTCAGCTTTATTCACACACAAACATTTATCCCGAAAGATAGTTCCTTGTACATGTTTTGAAAACATGGAGAAAAGTTCCTGACCCCATTATTTATAAACAGTGATGGTGTTTAACAAGCTGGACTCCTGGGTTTGGATTCTGTTCGCTTCTATTACTTAAAGAACCTACATTATGAAAACCCAATTTTTTTTTACTAGCTTCAAAATTCACTTCACAGAAATATATGGGAATTATGTGGCAAAAACAGCATGTTCTGAGCTCACTGCTGTCGCGATGTTATGAAAACCAACACATTTTCATACACGTGCCCATTCAACCAAGCCAAGGGCAGCACTGTGGGAGAAAATGAATGAATGCCTACTCAAACTACATCAGTTCAACATCATCCATTTACACTGGTGTTATACGACCAGAGAATGCGAGGTGTTACTACTTTTGAATGAGGCACAAAACACAACAGAGTGAATCATGACAAAGATCAGCGACAGTCTTTAAGCCACAATTACATAAACAGCTTACTTAAAGATAAAAGGGTTGTTGTTGGCAAATAAACCTACACAATCATTATAAGTAAAGCACAGGAGAGAAAAACTAAAGCAAACTGTTGGATATGGGCCTTTTAACCTAAAGCAGAAATATTCTAATAGTAGTTATTTATAAAGTCCATTGTTTAAGCAATTTCCTCAAGAATCAAGAAAGTTTTCTGATTCTGATTATACACAAAGGTCACACAGTGTGCTTTACATGAATAGAATACAAGAATACATCACTAGGGAAGGCACTCATCCTCCTTAAGAATGTAGCTATAATCCTAATATTATCCGCCTGTGTGTAATATTCAGAGGACGCGCAGTATTTCAATTAGCTGAGGTAAGCGGGTCCACCACAGCCCACACACACAGCAGACTGCAAGAAAACAGTTATTAACTACATTATGGATCAGTTTGGTAGGAGTATGAAAGAGCTAATTCAGCAGAGTTTTCCGAATTTTGGGCTGAAGTAAAAGCGAGCAATAAAAACACAAGCATGCTGGGTTTTAAACGGACACTGAAGCTTGTGAACCTTATGGAAATCCAGGAAGAGAGCTGTCTTTCCCGAGAGTAAACAAAACAGTCGACATCAAAACACTTTTCTCCAGGCTACTGTCGTTGTTCCTGCACTCCTAGCTGCCTATGAATTTGAGGTGGGCCGAGAACATAGCCTCTTTCACACTTTCTTTCTGCTTCATGGCACATCAGGTTTTAGGGTCAGCACTTTGCTGTTCTAAAGTACTTGTATAAGCAAACAAAATCAATTTGTTTTTAACATTTTTGGTTGTTCTGCATTTCAAACAAACTTGCTATTTGTCCCCCTATTGTCGCAGTCATATCAGAACACTGCTGTGATGATTTGATTGTATGCAGCCACAAAAGGATTATTGAGATAAGATACTGATGCTGGATGATTTGTTCTGCATCATAATTAACCAACACTCCATCTATTTCAAAGGGTATTCTGTTCTTGTCAATTCTGGTACATTTTTGCATGCTGTACAGATCTTGCTTCTTCTGTCCAATTTTTTACCCTGGTTTAGCCTTTCCTAAATTTAATTTTAATGATTTGTCTTATGTTTCAACTCGGAGACTCATTTTGTTGTATTTGTCTAATTATGTATGTGACAAATAAAGAATCTTCAAGCTTGATTTCAATGACGTGCCATTACTTCAGAAAGCACAAGTTGACCCCTCCAGAGCTTCTCAAGCAAATTCACTGTTTATGGTGGTCTTAGGTTCTAGATCAACATTCTCTTGGCAAAGCTTTTTCCTGGACCCTTGAACACTTGTTTCAGCAATGGATATAGCTTCACATAGCTGTTCACATGTGACTGTAAGGAGCCACTTCACACGTGACTATATGGGGATATTTTAATACACTTAGGACTGTGTGTTACTTTTGGACATATTGTGTAGTGGCATCCCTGACAGACACACTGGCAGGACTTTCCTGTTTTTTGGAGAAGAATCACGCCTTGTTTTTCCTTAAACAGACAGTGATGATACTATCACAGTGTGGCCGTCCCATCCCTATTGTGAACAATTACCTTGTTTAAACTAAGCCTGAAGATCTCAGAGTGCCCTACAAGGCTGGGGAGCTCGTCCTGCTCTCCCGGTGACAAGAAAGACCAAACCAGTGCTGTTATTTTCCCGCTCCTGTCATTTACATAGCAGCTTTCCATGATAAGCAGGGAGGAGTAGTTACACATTAGCAGTTTTCCCACCCGTATTCGAGATAACCCCGCCCTCCTCCGCTACGATTGGGTAGTTGGGTAGTAACTCAGGCGGAGTTAGCCAATCCTTGTCCAAAAGACTGTTAAAAGAGTTATATACTAGCCAATCACAGCTCAGGAGGGAGGAGCTGGTCGGATAAGGGTTGGGAAACAAAAATCAAAACACCAAAAAGAGACTGCTTATTAAGTTCAGGGCTCCTCACCTACCTGGCTGTTTGAGCTAAAGGCTGTTGTTTCAAACTCCGGCTCTGTGATTACAACCCTCACTACACTATATGGACAAAGGTACTGGGACGACTGAACATTACACCACTTTAATGACACTGCAGTTAAATACATAGACTTTAATTTGAAGTTTGTTCCAGTTTGCAGCTATTACAGCTCCCCTTTTTCTTTCCACAAGATATTGGAGTTTCTGTGAGAATTCGTGCCCGTTCGTTCTGTAGGGCATTTGAGGTCGCGAACTGATGTCTGACGAGAGGGACTATGTTCCAGTTCATCCCAAAAGTGTTGAATGGGGTTGAGGTCATGGCTGTGTGCAGGCCAGTCAAGTTCTTTCACATCCAACCAAGTCTTTATGGACTTGCAGTCATGCTGGAAAAGAAAGGGGCATTTCACTACACGGTGTACACAAAGTGGGAAGCACGGCGTTGCCCAAAATGACTTAATATGCTGAAGCATTGTGATTAAGCCCTTCACTGGAAGTGTAAAGGGGCATCTGAATTCAAAGATTGAGGCGTGTCCCAGTACTTTCGCCCATATAGTATATAGTGTGTCTGGGTGTTAAAAGAGAAACCCTCCTACCTGCCAGGAGCTGGACGGTATCTCAGCGAACCTGCCCAGCCCACCGAAGGTGTAGCAGCGGTACATGTGGTCCAGGGACTCGGAGCAGTGCCAGAGCAGGCCAAAGCTGACAGAGTCCTCGCTCCTGCCGTGCTCCTTCACGACCCAGGCGGGAGAAATAAAGCTGAAACTGCACAGGGCCACCAGGGCGGTGGACAGGAGCACCCAGAAACACCCCACGCAGCTGAACATGATGCTGGCCGAGCTCAGAGACAGATCCACCCCAGCCCCTGCTTCTTTCCTCTTTCGAAACGGCAGCAGTAAACGCATTGGGAGCGCATTCACCACGAAAGCGGGAAGATTCAACCAGCCGTCCCGCACCTCTTCTCTCCTTCTCTATCTCGTAAAAATGTAATTTCACATCTGAGATGGCGTTTCTAGCAAATGTGATTGGGGATGCAGTCCATTAATCCGTTAAGAGAGAGGGAGAAGACAGCAAACAACTCAAATGCTCTCTCCTAAAACAAATACTGGTGAAGTAAATCCAACTGGGCACCCGTTCAGAAACTGTAGTGCTGGACAAAGACGGGTCAACACCCCAAAATAAAGCGAGACAGCGGAATACAAACGCTCCCACCGTCAGCCAGGAGTCCAAAGAATCCACATCAGGTCCTCGTTCAGAAAAGACACATTTAAAAGCCCCGATAACAAGGTCCGTTTCCACAAGAGAACTCTCCCTCCTCTCCGAGGTCCAGGCGACCGTTACGCGCGAGCCGCTTCTGGAGCTCCTGTCAAGTAAGTTCTCTGACTCTGTGAACGAGTCGTTCATTTGAGTCGGTTCCTTCGAATCAACCGTACAAACCCTTCTAGCTGAATCGAAGTTTCTTTTTCAAAAACAAAACGTGTTGTAGGTTAAATACTTCCAATAGAAACTATATTCTTTTAAAGCCTAACCTCACATTAAAGACCCATTATATATTTTCTTTAGAGTTCTTATTCCATTAGAGAGTTGACTCATTATCATAAAATGTACCATAATATAATTAAACATAACATAATGCCTCGTTAAAGATCTGGCTCAGTATTTCTGTAAATATGGCTAAAAGCAAGGTCCATAAATACGCTGAGTTCGGTGTGAAAGAACTTGACTGGCCTGCACAAAGTCCTGACCTCACCTTTGGGATGAACTGGAATGGAGATTGCGAGTCAGGCTTTCGCGTCCATCAGCGTCTGACCTCATAAATGTTCTACATAATGAATGGGCAGAAACTCCAAGCCTTCCAAGAGGAGTGAAAGCTGTTAAAGCGCAGGGAAGGTGGCGACTCCATATTAAAGTCTATGTATTTGACGGCATGTCATTAGAAGTCCCTGTTGGTGTAATGGTCAGGCATCCTAATACTTTTGTCTATATAGTGCTATATATTGTCTATATGGGGTGGAGGTAGCTCAATCAGTAGGATACTTCACTCAAGAGGTCATGGGTTCGAATCCTACCTTGAGCGTACCACCACTGGGTCCCTGAGCAAGACCCTTAACCCCAAGTTGGATAAAAGCGTCTGACAAATGCCGTAAATGTAAATGTAGTGCAGGAGTGTCAAGCTCCGGACCAGACAGTTTGATGCGGTTTAACTCAAACAAATTCGCTAAACCTGGCAATTAACTGGGGAGATGAACCAGGTGTTTGAACAGGAAAATCACAAAAACGTGATGGACCAACGCCCTCCAGAACGAGTTAGGTGTATGTAAATACGTTTAAAAGCAAACCCGGTTGATTCATAAAAATGAACGGATCGAGTGAATCGGTTCTGTGAAGTAAACCGAATAGTAGAATCACTAGAGAGATGTTGAAAAGTGGGCGTGGCAGTCGAATGTTTTCACAGAAGATGAACACAGGAACGTGTTCATTTAGTATATATTTCTGGTCATTATACAGAAGATAATTACGCTTAATTCTGTATACCATCACAGTATCTTTAGATACTGCCCACTAGAGCTAGGTGAGTGACTGTGGCTCTTCTGTTTTGTCTTCAAACATCAGTGTGACCCTTACTGAACCTACAGCTCATCAGCTGGCCATTAAATTAAGTTTAATTATGAACGGCTTTATATGCTTCTGTAGGTCTAGCAAGTATAGATTCAACAGGAAAAGGTCCAGCAAGAATGAAAGCCCCCTACTGCCCTCTTCTGGAGAACTTCTCCCTCAGTCTTTCACAGCCAGAAGGCTCAAAGCTACCAAAATGTTATATAAACCATCACTTATTCCTATAATGTTATCCATCCATCAATACCCTTCATAAGACAATGCAGCTATCTACAGATAAACATCATTCACAACACTCAAATAAACATCCCCATGCATGCCAAAGCAGCTAGGAGAAACAAAAATGTACTCAATCAAGAATAGAAAGACACTTTTTCAATATATGTATTTAAATCAAACACAATTTAAATATATTATAGATTAAGTACACATACATGTCAGAAAACATATTAGAGGTACATAGTACCAAAAAGTCTCTTTTTTCTGGTTCTTGTCCACATCTTAATGAGGTCCAAAGCAACATCATTGCTAGCATGTTCACAGAGTACACATTTTTTTCCAATGGAACAGGCATCACTGAAATTCGCTTTGACATAGATATGTCTTATACAAAAAAAAAGAAAAGAAAAGTAAGTCAACAAACAAAAAAGAAAGACAATCACCATAAAAAGATGTTACATTGATAAATGGGGGAGGGGGGGTAAAACCAGAAATGTACATTATAGAATGGAGGCGGGTCAGGTATAACATTGCACTAGCACTCACATCCATGTGGAGTGTGACTATATTCTGAGCTGATTCTGGATGCAGCGTGTCGAAGGAGTTCCTGCTACGGGAGGAGATTGGCCAGAACAGTCAAAAGACCAAGTAGCTTTCCACCCTTTGCTTCAGTTTAAACTGTAACAACAGATCAGTTCATGTTTCAGGTAACTGATTTGAACCTGATGACATGCCATTGTGAATATGACTGCAAATAAAACTGTACATAGCCACCAGGGGTAAACCTCTGAACTATTAAAAAAAAAAAAAGAAAAAGTACAAAAAAAAAACCAAAAATCCCAACACCCCCCACTTAGCCAGTCTCATTTTAAAAAGGGGGTGAATGAAGAGAGGGAATGACACAGGAAGAACTATATGTGTGGATAGACTGGAGTAACATGGCCTTCTCAGGATCTTCTAAGACCATAAGGACTTGTTTAGGTCCCTGTGCGTTTTCTCTTGCTCGTGGCTGATTCATTCTCCCTTTAGAAATTTGTTCTGGAAGTCTGCAGCTCTTGCGCATCTGCTTTCATTCAACTCGCTTCTTTTGCTTGTCTTTCATTCAGGTTCCTCTTCACATGTGAAAGAAAATGCCTTCATAGTGCTCGAAAATATAAGTGTAGGTAAACTGAGCCCAAGTTTGGCTCAAGTGCATATACACATGACTCTTCCTGTTTCTCTCTCTCTCACTCACTCACTCACTCGCTTAAATACACACACTTACGATACGAAGGAGGTCAAGGATATGTAGGAATGCCTTGTTCTAGCTTCATTCATATTCGCTGTTGGGTAAATTCAGTGTGCAGTTTGTCTCTAGGTGGTGTAACGTCTGGCTCTAATGCTAAGGGCAGCAGCTGGTAGGCTAAGAGCAGGGCCTTCATTACTTCAGTACAGCACAGGGTCATAGCTAAAAGACAAAAAGAGAATGAACAGCTCCATTACAATCATTAAAAAAAACACAATATATAGCAGCCTCACCCCCGTCATAAGGAAACATAACTGAATTTTCAAATGATGTTGAAATTAAGGATTAGCATACTGCTTGTCTTTTATGACAAACAGAATCAACAAGAAATTTAGAAAGTAAATTACCCAAGAAGTTAATGTGCTTAACACACATTATTAGGGCTGCAACTACCATATGTTTGCATTTTTACTGAATTATCTCTAACATTCTACAAAAATAATGAAAAGGTTTTTTGAATGTTTTATTATTACTACTGTTCATACAATTAAGCAAATGGTTATCGCAAAAAAGAACTAAGAATTACTATTGTTATTATTTTTATGCAATTGCAAATATTATTCTGAATTAGTGAACAAGTGAGTGATCAAGGTTATTTATTTTTAATAATTGATTCCAAATTTGTGTCCTGGCTGGTCTATCCACTCTCATTGTTGTAATAAATGCAACAGGGAACAAGCTATTAATCTGGAAAAGCAGACAAATTACTGGTGACTGGAAACACAAGTGTCTGAGGAAAACGCTTTCCAATGAGCTTTGGTATGTTTAATGATAATTTGTTTGGCATCCATACAATCTTACATACTACATAGCTTTTTTTGGGATGTTTAATGTTTATTTTGCTGTCCTTTTTTAGTTAAAACTAAAAAAAACTACCTTGGTGGACTTTGCTACTGGGCTTTCATGCTGTCCTTGTTGCATGACGTCGTTGACAATCATTTTAGCGATTTTCCAGGCCATTTCCTCCTGAGCCTAGATCGAGAGGTCACAAGCATACAAGTGAGAGAGCAATTCATTCTACACACAGAGTGAAATAACAATGCTGTAGAGAACACAATATGAACTTCACTATAGTTTATTAGTTTCACAAATGTGCACCTCGTCTGAATTTCCTTGCACCCATTTCTTCATTGCTTGAGAAAACATGGAACCTGTTATGGAAGGAGAGAGAGGGAGAGGGAGAGAGAGAGGGAGACAGGCAGAGAGACAGAGAGAGAAAAAGAGAGAGACACAGAAAGAGAGATAGCGAGAGAGACACAGAGAGAGAGAGAGAGAGAGCAGTGTCAGTTCCAACTACTTCGAGTTCCACAATAGTGTCTCAGCTCAGTGCATTTTCACTATGGGATTAAAGCCAGTACGCCACACACAGATGGAAAACGGCTGGCTGGCTTCAGTTTCAGTGGCTGACCATCACGCTTTGAGTCACTCTTAAAATCTGTTACCTAAAAATATCCATCATCTGGCAACCGAGACTAAACACAGTAACAAAAAATGAGACAAAGAATAAGGCAGAGAGAAAGAATTCTCCTTCATCCCTGCTCCATCGCAATCGCACCAAATCACAGCCTCCTTATCACCATGGCAACCCACACTCTCCAAGTCACTCAAACACATGCCTGAAGAGCACTTCAACACAAGCTGAGAGCCAATTCACCCAGAGGACAACACCATGTGTGCGAAAGAGACAGACAGAGAGGACTAAATATTGATGAGTCTCTTATCAAATGTACAGTGGTTTCAAAAGGAAACATTCCTTGACAAAAAGGAATAAATATACACATTTGTAACATCTTTAATACTAAATATTTGTATGTGCTTCATCTGAGCAGTGAAAAAACACACAAGCCGGCAGAACAGGTGTGCACTGCTTACCCTTGGATTTCTTGACGTCCGGTTCGGGCTCGGCCTCCCTGATAAACTGGCCCAGCTCATTGACTTTACCGAAAGTCATTCTTCTAAACAGAAGGGGAGACAGTATCTCTTAGTGTAAACATATATATTTACTGTGTGTTTTGTGTTTATTTAACAGGGACAGACATCATTTTAATACTCATTATAAATTACTGACTGATGCCAAGTATCACAACATTTATGGTAATGTGTTAATCTGCAATGTTCGTAAAGATGAGCCTTTAGTAACACAATTGCCTAAATGGACAACAAACAAACATTAAAATGTAAGAATTTAAAAGACAATCCAGCAGAATCACTTTAATGTTGTGTTTATTTGTGGTCACCGATGCTCTAGATCAGTGGTCCCCAACCTTTATTTGGTCACGGACCGGTTTAATATCAGAAACTATGTTCACGGCCCGGCCTTTAAGGAG
>JBBPDB010000083.1:12234450-12252228 GCA_037974465.1 Brachypetersius altus
TGTAATGAGCGGTCCTGGTCACGTTTGGGCCGGCGCAGAATCCCGTCAGCCCCCGCACCCCTGAAAGAACGATAGTGGGTAGGGCCCGGCTGCACGATACGACATAGAGAGCGGCCCCGGCCCAGAATCTCGCCCCCCACCCCCTCCCCGCTTTACAAACGGCTTTCCGCGCGTCTTTCGTAGATATGTCGAAATGCGCCCACACGGCAGACCCGCAAGCACGATTTCAAATTTGGGCCGGATCACGTGCGGCCTTTTTTTTTTTTTTTCGAATCTTCGGATCACGTGCGTGCCGAACCGTGGAGAGAGATCGGTTCGGATCACGGATCAACACAGTAGCTTCTTCAGTTTTATTTCTTCATTCTCATTTTCAAACTGTCCTTGACCATATGCTATATCTAACAAAGGCTGCTTGTTTTGGCTTATTTGTTAAATTTACTGCTCCACACCTGGATAGGGTTCGGAGCTGGTATGTCTGCCCCCATCTTGTTCTACAGTTACATTAAATCTGTTGCATCTAATAGGAGAGAAACAAACAGATTCTCTTTGTGCACCTGCAACAGCGTCCTGTCACTGCTGGACACGTCACAACACATCTAAAAGCTCTTCTGTTATGAAAGTGAAAGTGCCCGTTCTGTCATATGTGAACACACCACAGCCTACAGTGTGAACCACACAAAATTCGTCCTCTGCATTCCTCAGCTCATTCACCAAGTGAGGCAGCGGGCAGCCAGGAACACACAACTGATGCTCCCAGAGAACAAGCGAAATGTGACAGAGGCGAGGAAAAACTCTAAGCTGGTGGAAGAAACCTCAGGAGTAACCAAGACTTTCATTCCAAAAAATTAATTGCTCCCTGCAATGGCTCAGATCACCTTAGCTCACCGCGTTCTGGCTTAGTGTTTCATCAAACTAGACTAAAACTGTTCCATGGAAAAGGTTTTGCCGTTTTAATCTGAGCTTAGCGTTCCTTGATGAGGTCACGCACCTTCTCCATGGTGGTCCAGGCCTGCTGCAGTGAAGTGGTAAAGCAGTCAGGCAAAGGACCTCCTTCACGACAGATATTTGACTCAATCTCCATTCGAACAGAGTCTCCAAAGCCCAGTGGATTTGTTGCTTGGAGTGAAAAATATCTGAAAACAGGAGAGAAATCATTTTTGTATTATTTCCCTGTCTCACATAGTACATGAGAACTTTTATGTCAATAATAATACAGTATCACTTGTCCTTGTGTTAAAAGGAGGTAAGCGGTGACTGAACATTTGAGACTCCTACTGACATGTACTCAAGGTTACAAAACATACTGAGTGTGTTTCAGTGTCAGGGCACCTTGCACACAATGACAAATGTAAAAATAGCTGAACACTGAAAGCTCAGTATTACAACTGATCAATGTACTACCAACAAAATAACTGGAATAAAATTCTGGCTAAAGCCACTGTAAGGCTGAACCGTTATCATGGCAACAGTCATGTAGCTTTAGTAGTAAAGTACTGAAAACCTGCAGAGACAACATTTTGTAGTGTAAACCCTACATATGCCCCCTGAACACTTTAATGAACACTTTAATGAACAGTTCTGCTGTCCTATTTTTTCTATGCCAAAAATGCTTCCAAATCTGATGTAGCATGTTTTTTCTGTAAATACACACATGCTCTTTTAATTTAATTCACAATTATTCCACGGGTTGCTGTTTTTGGGGCTTATCGTTATGGCCAAATTGATCAGGGCTGCACCGATCTGTGCAGCATATAATTAGACCTTACATGAAATCAAGAAGTTTCAAATACACAGAATATCTCATTTTGATCTCAGTACGAATAGTTGCATCAATAGTATGCAATCCCGATATTAGTAGACCAAAATACAACCTTTCCATTCATAGGTAATTTGAGAGAGATACCAGGCTCAAGTCATTTAGGTGGACATCTGGCTTTTGGTGGTTATTTTCGTCACAAAAAAAATGTAAAGCCTCTCATAGATTTCAATAGATAGCTTAAAATCCTAAACAAGAATATCTGTCGTAAACCCACTTACTTATCATAAAGGATCATGGCGTCGTTCTGTGCCTCCTGTCCGTCATACTGGCCTTTCTTAGCAGCCAGCTGAACCTGGAAGTTGTCTGCAGCCAGCCAAAACTGTAGTATGTTTACTGCCTCCTCCTTCTCCATGTACTGTACACACACACACACACACACACACACACACACAGAAACATAATACTTTATTATACCATAATACTTCAGTAGCTTTTTCATTGAAAATATAGAAACATATTGTCATTAAGTTATGTTAAAAGAAAAGTGTCAGGCACAAAAGAAGAACACACAACTAACTATGATTCCTTTTAACAGCATTAAATTAGGTGTGTGATTAAACAGGAAGACAGTGGAGATCCTCACCTCAGAGAAGTAGAACAGAGCTGACTCACAGAAGAGGATGTCTGCCAGGAACACAGAACCACTGGTCAGCACCTCGATCTGGTACTTACAGAAATAATGACTTCGCAAGAACTCAGTAAAGTGCCTGAGAAAAGGAAAACATGGGCGGCTGATCAAAGTGAGAAATGAAGATAAATAAATACGTTCTGTCAGTATATTAGTACTTGACCATACAGAAAACATACTAGCACTGTGGATATATCACTATATACTGTGACTACCATATGCCACCTTGTTATGTATAAAAATGCACTGTTGGACATTCATTATAAAGATATATCTTCATTCATCAAAGCACAAACAGAAACTTATCTTGAACTCTGATTGGTCATAATGCCTCTGACTAAATGTTTCTTAATCTTGATGATCCAAGGCATTGCATGGTTTCAAGTATCGCTTGACTCAACATTCTTAATCCAGCTCATTAACTGATTATTAAGTCCGTCTTGAGTTGGATCAGGCTTGTTGGGGAGGGGAACAGTTTAAACTGTGAAGTTCTATCAGCCATTATAGTACAATTAAGTAGCTCTGGGTAAGAGGGATGATTTGTAGAATAATGCAGTCTTGTGTGTGTGTGTGTGTTTGTGTGTGTGTGTGTGTGTGTGTGTGTGTACTGAATAGGCCAGCAATTCTCAAAGTCATAAATAAATATAATTTATTAATATAATTAATTTGTAAAAATTTACAGCGATCCTGGCCTGAAAAACCTGCATAATTAAAAGAGTCATTGGAGACAGAGGTCTTATGTCCTGTTGCCACTTTATTTGTTGAGGCATTAAAGTAATTAAGCTAATCAAGGTTACTGTTAAATATTTTTATAAAACTACAGTTTACAGTTTACACTTTACTGTCAAAAGTGAGAGTGGATTAGGTTCACAAACAAACAATTATTGGCAAGCAGCACTATGTCTTTTGGTTGTATGTTGTAAGCAAATTTAATAAAAGGGAACCGCTTATCACTTGTCATCGCGGATCCTTGACCTTATCTAGAAATTAGAGTTGGACCATTGAATATAAAGTTTGAGAGCCCCTGGAATTTCATAATTATGGACAACATATTATAAATAAAATCATATTAAGTTATTTCAGGGATGTGACAAAATATTACGGTTGTAATCAAGTCATTTTATTTAGATTGTATACGATATTTTATATTGTTCATGTATTTGTGTCTCTGTTTGTCGGCGCAGTTGTAGCATAAGCAATTTCCTATGGGGTCAAGATTTCTGATTCTTATTCAAATAAGTTTAAAGGAAACCACTTACTGTTGCTCCATGATGGTGAACACTACTGACTGGGCGATGACAAAGCAGTTTGGGTCCACCTGACCGTCCTCTCCGCAGATTTTAGCTGAAACGGAGAATTATATCAAGACCTGCAGCTACACACTCGGCGCATCTACAGAATGATTCGCTACAAGGCTTCCACACGTTCTTGCTTTAAAAATGATGCATAGGGTCATTAAGAGAGTCGGAACCATTAGATTAGACATTAGCCAAGACCAGAGAGTTACAAACAGGCACAATCATTGCTTTGTAACTGATCTAAGCCCTTTGGGATTTAAATACGAGATGAAAAGATTTCCATGTTCAACCATCTTGGAATCTTTAATAATCTTTAGAGACAGTTAAACAAATACTGCATGTAACAGCTGGAGGGTTACTTACCAACAATGTCATTGCGTATCTGCTCGGTGATGGGGATCGGCCTAGCAGCATCTGGAGATATGTACTTAGTGAAAATATTGACTGCATCCCTCTCTATACCTGTAGCAGAGGAAGAGCGAAAAAAGGAATGAATCATACACTTCTTCCTAACTCGCACAACAGACTTTAAAAATGTTAATTACACGAAGTGTGTCTCATCAAACTGCCCAAAACTGCAACATGAGGTCCATTTCATTTGAAACTAATAAAAGCTGCATAGGAGACATTCTTAGAAACATTACTAAAACGCTTGCGCTGCATTTCAAACCCACACAGGCCATAGAAAGGTATCTCCCATGCAACTGAAGTGCAGTCATGCTGGGTTTTATAGTCCTGTTCAATGATAGATTCAGGCTTGGCTAATTTTTATGCTAGCTCGTTAAAGGGCTGACTGTTTAAAAGCTCTGGCCAGAGAGCGTCTGCTTCTACAGCTCATTCCAGGGCTTTTAGCTCAATTGACTTTCTCTGCTCACTGTCTGCCAAGGCCTGAAGCTTCTTTCTATAAACCGCATTGCTAGTGATTTTATAGATATTATGGTTCTTCTGCCAAGTGCACCAAGAAACAAAACAGAGCTTCTGGAAATGTACAAAGAACCTAAATGCCGAAGATATGGTACCCTGTTTAACAAAGACTTCAAAATAAAACTCCTGAGGGGATACAACCAAATATTATCAATATTAATTTATCAACAACTGCTCGATTCATTTACCATCCACATAATAGGCATAGTATATAGGGCTGCTGTTGGCCTAGTGGTTAGGGAGTCACCCCTGTATTCAGAAGGTTGTGGGTTTGAATCCCAGGACTGGGCTGCGCCCCCGCAGCTTCACTTGGTGAATGGGTTAAATGCAGAGAAAGAATTTAACATTGTTCACACTGTGTGCTGTGGTGTGGTGTGGTATGGATCTGTGGTTGGTAAAGGCTGTGCAGCCAAGTGTTTAATTGGTTTTCGACTGGTTTATGTCGTTTTTAACCTTATCCTAATGCCCAGTAACTATTATTTCACCTGGCTGGTTGTTATAGAGCATGCTCTTACTGCAGTCATGTCCTTATCTATTCTAGATATTTCACATTAGTTTAGTACTTCTGGCCGAGTTTTGGGGTTTTTACATGCTGTACAGTTTCATGTGCACAAAGCTTAGGAGTGATTCACACACTGATTAAACTATTGTGTTTCAACCAGTGCATGCTCTGAACTTTACGGCATCAATCTTTGAAGTTCCCTGCTGGAGAGCCACATTAGCAACACTTCAATTTATGAATTAGCAAAGAAAACTAAACGAGAGAACGCTAGTGTTTCATGTGGTCTATATGGCTACATATTAATTTCAACTGTTTCCTAATTCTCCGTATGTTCATTATATACACACGCCAAAATAAAGAAATCAGCTTGGTCTTTTTCCTAAAGCATGCTTAAACTGTATACTCAACTTTATAAGTGCATTTGTACTTACATCTGGAATGTATTTGCATTATTAAGTAATTTTTTATGGCAGCTACTTTAACATTAAATGCTAAACACCCAGGACAGTAATTGTCCTTATTATCCAAAAGCCTAACCACTAGTGATGCATGGGTTCAGGCGCGGCAGGACAAAAAGTGACAAAGCGGCGTTACAGCAGTTATAAATAATTTACAGAAACACTGCGTGTAATAGGATTTGAGTTACATGCTCACTGAATTCCTAGTCCACCTTCCACTTTTTCTTCCCCTCTTTCTGTCACTTTCTCTCTTTCTCAAACTCACACACACACGCTCTTATGCCTTGGCTGTCGATAATCTGCAGTAATGAACTATAAAGTAACCTATATATCACACATTTGTCAGCACCCAGGCTACACATTACAATGCCTGAGGCCAGACCATCATTTAGAACTACAGCCCGTGGCCTAACAGCTTATCAGCAGCTTCAATTTGTGCTTGTGGTTTTTGTCAAGCTCTACACTGATGATGTGGCCAACATCAACAATGAAAAGTTGTTACTAGTTTTTGCTACTGTTCAACAATAAGGAACACTGTTTGGAAAAACCTGTGTGTTTATTTTGTAATTTAAACCCAGGAGCTCTTAGGCTGAGATACAATAGACTATGGTTTGCAATCGATGGATTATGCAAAAATGAATTTTCCCACAGTGACTTGTGCAGACCTTGTTGTCTACCCAGAGTGTCTGTCCCTTTTAAAACATGCACTAGAAAAGAAAACATTATCTTTTATCCAATGAATATGGATGTCATCGCTATACAGGCTAATACAGGCGGTTTGCAAGGAAGGTCAGGGTCATCGAAAGACGCATATTTTTGCAGGCCGAGCAGTACAGTTGGCTTTAAAAACTCTGACCTGCACATCAGTACTAAGCACGTAACAAGTCAGCTTACATTACTTTACATAACCCACACTGCATATTCATGAACTGTGAAATCAACTCGCCCTCCTACACGAAGTATGTGTGCCCACATCAAAAGGTAACAGTAGAATTTTCATGAAGAACCAAGTCATAGCCTCTCACCTTTACCCTACACAGTTAAAAAAAGAAAGAAAACAAGATCCAACTAATATGATTTTAGTTAGACGAAGTTCCTACACAAAGTATGTGTGCCCACATCAAAAGGTTACAATAGACTATTCATGAAGTTAGGAATAGAGTCAAATGTACTGAAGCCGCAGCAGTTAGCTTTTTGTGAACAGTAATGAGTGAACAGTAAATCTGATACATGTACTCCTACAATTTCTTACAGTTTTTGGCAACCTGAGCATCAAATAAACATTACAGCAGGTGAATGCTGACAATAATACTGACATTATTCCCTATTAAACAGGCTCTCTAATAATCAACTCCATACAGAACCCTTACAAATTAAACACTGTACCCATATTCTACAGCTACCTAAACTCACTGGGTGAACACATGCCAGTCACCTATCCAGCAGATTATATGTTAACTCATCTCTCAGTACTCACTCTTCATAAGCTTGTCGGAGAGCTCTCGGAGTGCGCTTGTGGACTGGCCTTTAACCGGCGTCCCTGTCCTGGAGGAGACGGAGGGCAGTCGACTTGGCGTCTCAGCCCGGAGTGGTAACTGCTGGGGTGTCCCGGGTCTCGAACCCCTCTCACAGTAAACCGAGTTTTGATGCCCCAGCTCAGCCCCACCATTAGAGCTAGTGTCCTGGGGACTTCGAGATGAGAAAGGATCCTCCGATTCCACTACATCCACTCCTGAGGAAGCAGAGATTGCGGAGGGTGAATCTGGAGAGCCAGGAGAACCGAGAGCAGATGCCGGTTCAGCCAGGGAGCTGTGCTTGACCGAGTTGAGGCTGTGGGCACGAACCCTGGACCAGCTAGTGGAGCGGAAACTCTCAGCCTCCAGCCAGAAGCGCACCAGATGCTCTGCTGAGCGTGTCTCCATGAACTGCAGGTAGTAGGGCAGGGCCACGCTATCCCGCAGTATCTGCTCCACCGTTTTAGAGAGCCGGGAGCGCGTCTCCTGCGCCTGGTAGTTCACACTGGAGCGCCCTGGAAATGCAGAATAAAAAACACACAGGTTTCATATTATAATAACTGGCGCTACTACAGTAATAACACACTGGCAGGTAACTGTACACATGCACATACACCATAGACATCCATCTGTTCTTTTGATGTGTTAAACTTGTTCACTGAAAGGAGGAAATCCAAAATAAATGACTAATATTCCACCAAGACAATGCCACTCTTAGTGGGTCAGCACACACTATAAAAAAATTTAACAGAGTGTGACATCCTGCAGTGAAATATGAGTCAGTTATTGTGTCCTAGAACTGCGCAAATAAAATCATCACCAAATGCTGCTGAAACTGTTCAATAAATGTTTGAAGGTTATTAAACGCTTAAATCAATTATGTTCTGCTAAAAATAGCATTTGTTTTCTTTTCCAGTTATCCACGTTTAATCCCCAGACATTCAACATGTCTTTTGGCAATACACTTCTAAGCATATGACTCATATAACTGTTGCAATGCCAATTTGCAGAAACAAAATATCAAGCGTTGCCATCTAGCTGGTTCAATTTTGAAAATACAAGCCAAAGTAAAACACTTCTTTTTTTCGCTCAAATGGAATTTATCTATCAAGGATAATTGGACACTAACTGAAACATGACACACATTAGTTTGCGATTATTCGGTATATATACATTACATTATTTAGGTTTGCATTTTAAGCGGTCAGGTCAGTTGAATCTCGTAGGTGTCGGAAGCTTTCGTGTTCAGTGGTTTCAATTGTGATCAGGACAAACATATCAAAAGTTTTACCTAAAGTTAACTCATGTGAGTAGGGCTGTCTTTTCTTGACAGATTTCCTGAATTTAAACTTTTATTTTATACATTTATTATTTGTTTTAAGTATTTTGTTTTTTATTTTACCCATTTTCACTCCCAAGAGATGCTGTCAGATCTGGATTAGTTTATGCTGTAGTGCATGTTTTTTATTTAACTTGTTTGTTTGTTTTCTTATGTATATATAACAAATCGTTTAGTTCAGCACTTGCATTGACTGTGCTTGTTTTAAATGTGCTTTTGTGGTCAGCTGTGTGCGCTGTGAGGGAACGCACCTGGTATTAAACCTACGTAACAGATTCTGGTTACATCAACTCTGCTATCACATAGTTCACATACTGAAAATGTTGCATTCAACACACATAAAAGCTTTCAACAAGCTGGAGAGTTCTTTTCAAAGCTTTACAAAAGAAACATCTCTCCCCTGTGGACACCACAGAACACCAACAGGGGGACTTTCAGCTCAGTCATATGAGGATCAGCAGACAATGGCAACCCTGTTGTTCAAAGCACACAATATCAAGCAAAAAAAGTCGAATCCGAGATAAAGCAAGCTGTGATTGAGACAAGGGTGTCTCCCTTAAGAACTGTCGGTTGAAACACTCGTCTGGATCTAAGCTGCCTTGCAGCAACCTTTTTTCTTTTTTGCTGTTCCGGTTTGCAACACTAGCTCGGCCACACACATGCAGAGTCATGTTTTCTGCCTTGTGTACTGAGAGTCATAAAGAGAGAGAAATAAACTTAGTAACACCGTCTGTTCAATCATTAAACTTCAAGCCTGCTCGGCTGAATGTGCTTGAGAGATTTCAGGGAAAAAAAAATGAGGTAGTGAACTCGCACTGTGTGAGAACACACAGCCAAGATTTAAAAGGTGGAATCAGCAACTGTGTGTGTGTGTGTGTGTGTATATATATATGAAGGATTAGTGTACCCAGGTCTCCGAAGTGCGCAGCCTCCATGTGACTGGGTTGTTTCTTGAGGATGGCCGTACGGCCTCGAGCAAATGAGTCCATGTTGGCTGAGATGGCATTGATGGCCACGTGACTTGGGCCGGCTGCCTCCAGGATTGCATGGTGATTCCGAGAGGGGGAGTTGGGGGACACTGGAGCTAGGGACAAGAAAAAGGGGTTTTGTTGGCGCAGTATAAAATAAATTTTAATTTTGTGCGACAGTGACGTACAGATGAGATGTGTGACAACTTCTGTTACATTTGCCAACCTCATAATAAAGTACCTTCATTGGCAAAGCAAGGGAAATGGATGGTAAAAAAAAAAGGCACTTACAGACCACGGTTAGAAAAATGCCACAATAATACCATTTATAACACAGAGTCAGTAGTGCCACATTATGGTCAAAACTGTGCTGCACAATCCAATTAACAGGCCTAATTATACTCTCATTGTAACGAAACATGGAGTTGAACAATGTTCTTCAAATATTGCTAATCTCCAATACTATACTCAGAACAATGTGAAGCACAATGCTAAGTTTTGTATTATTAGGGTAAATATACATTTGGTCATCTTACTCAGGCACAATGACCAATAATTACTTACTTCTACAGAACTGCTAACATTAACACTGAAGTTAATTCATACGAAATTCAAGTTCCCATTACTAACATTCCTTCCTATTTACTATGACTTCTCTGGTCTACTTCAGAAAAGCGTTTCCCAACCCTGGCCTAAGAAGGACTCTGCCCTACACTTCTACTCTTCCCATCACACTTGATTAAACTAGTCAGTTTATTAATGGCCCCTTACTGAGCTGAAGGCAGAGAAAGCATCATGATGTGCAGGGCAGTGTGCATCCAGGACCAGGGTTGCAAAATGCTGCCTTACAACGCTGTGACAAATCCTGAGCACCTCAGTGAGTTGGTTAAAGCGAAAGCTTGTTTATTACATATAAGAGTGCAAATATGAAGTAACTAAGTTCATGCCAAGCCTGACGTGTTAAACTAAAATAGTGAAAGCGACCATTATGTCATACATGAACACACCACAGCACACAGTGTGAACAGCACGGAATTCTTCCTCTGCATTTAACACATTCACCAAGTGAAGCAGCGGCAGCCAGTAACACAGCTCCCGGGAGCAGAGTGTGGGGACGGTATCTTGCATCCAGGGTACCTTAGCAGTCTTAGGAATCGAACCCACAACTTCCTGATCGGAGGGCGAACGGCCTAACCACCAACTGCCCCAGCTACTAATTGACTTGTGTATGTGAGACCAGACGTTGCAGCATGCTTTGAAATTTACCTGAGCCCAGTAACAGTGTTTCTGATCCGCTTGTAGCGCTATTCTCTCCCCACAATTTGTCCTCATCCCAAAATCACACCCATGGAGTCAAATGAGCAGAACGTTTTTTTTTGTGTCATAGCTGCTTTTGTTATAGAGGTCATTTACTTTTTACAGTACTGAGTTTCAGCCATGTAATTACTAGCTAACCTGTTAGCGATGTCCTGATGATCCTTTGTGTTTCGCACAGCATTAGAAAAATGTATCTTCAGCCCAAATAGATACTAGTGCTCATACTAGTGCTTCACAGATATTAGTTTTTGTCTCAATGCTGTTGATTTTTTGGGCAGAGGGTAAAAAAAGTCTGTTGTCATGACAACCAATTAGAAAGCCGTGATGCAGTCAGCTCTGCTGTGGCCCGCTTTTAGTCCTGCCATTAAGCAGGGCTGCGCTAGCATGGGTATGGCTGCAGTTCAGCTTTATTTGTAACAGAAAAACATTTGTTTGTGCTATAGTGTGGTTCCTTGTGCCACTAGACAACGGCCAATATTGTTTGACAATGAGCTTTGAAAAACTGGCCTTTTAAAGTTAAATCCAAGGAATTTCACATTGTTCACACTGTGTGGTGTCGTGTGCTATGGTGTGCTCATGCATGACAAAAATGGCCACTTTACCCTTTAATTATGCAAGTCTTGCTTGTCAGAGCACTTACACTAACTGAAGTAATAACTGAATGGAGACGTGCTGTCAGCATGACGGTCGTGCTTTCTATGGTTGCCGGTCTGAAGCCCTGAGGCTCTACAGATGACCAGTGAACAGGACAACTGACATTTATCTCAGTGCACAAAGCTGCAGTATCATTTCAGCCTTTATCTGATCCTCCACCCCATCCTCTTTATAATTTCTGAGCACGCCTCACTGGACTAAAACCTCCCTCTCTCCCTAGCACGGTACCAATTTCCTAAATGATTTTCATACCTTCTATTTTTAAAAGAACAAGGTAAAGAGCAGGAGTGATTAAAAAAGCAACATCGCAGCATGTTAAACTAAGCTGTCAAAACTTAAGGAACTGTTCAGCTGTGACATTTGTGCTTACCAGTCTTAAACAGGATGTGCACAGTAAATAAACACCTTAACCTAGCAATTATAGAATCCGTCTGAAATTCTTTACAGTCCAGTGATTCCAATGCCATCATGTAATGCGAAATGCATCATTATGCCATAATGTAATGCAAAATGCACCAACAACAGCCTTTAGCAAAGTATAGTGCATTCACCATCAGATAACTACCAGAGAAAAGGTCAGAAATGAACTACAGGCAGAAATGTACTCACCTCTGCCTGCTTTAGCATCTACTGCTCTCTCCAGGTCCTTTCCTTTAGCTGTAGGGTAAAAACAAAAAGGTTGTCACTTCAAGGCAAATAAACTGTTCATTAAAGCCTCTCAATAGAGACAGAACTACAGAGCACACAGCACAAAAACCTCCAAAATAAAGTCCATGGTAGATTTAAGTTAGTTGATGTGCCATAAGCCTTTGTTATTAAAGGGTCATTCTGGCTGATAATTATTATCTCCAAAGATATCAGCAAACAGTTAATTATTAATAACATTACAGTTAACCTTCATAACACTCATTCTGATTTTGTGTAAGGAGAGATATCGCAGCTAGAAAGAGACTGCTATGATGTCTGAAGCGTTAAAGTATACAACAGGTACATTTGTAACTGGTGTGTTTTTACATACCAAAACCTGTTTCAAATCAATTTTACATGGCCATTACTTTCTCATGTGGAATTTAAACAGTATGTTTGTGTTACCACACCTTTAGGACCAATGTTGGTAACTGTAAAACAAAATTATAATTACTGTCGCAGCACATAATGACAACAGAGCTCCGCCAACCCAATGTCAGTCCCTGGTGTCAGCAGCCTCCCCCACTCACTGGAATGTGGCAAGGATGTCCCAAAGTTTACCCATGTGCTGAAACCCTCTCCCTTAAATCAGACACAAGACTGTGCGTTTCTAGCCCAGTTTGATGTTGACTGAATGTAAGCCTTGGGCTGAATTTCAGCTTCAGTGGCAGTCATTTAACGTTTGGCCGAGGGCACAAATACTACACAGCTTGATTAACTGCCAAAAACGGATCCCTACGCAAGTAAGCACAAGAAAAAGGAAGTCAATGTTAATATATTGTGTGACTTAAGTCAGCACATGTCAACCTTGCTTTGTTTGGTATTATGCCTAAAACTCTGCATATATATCAAATGATTCTCCACTTAATTGTTTATTCTGTTTTCTAGTCATTACACTGTGATTGAGGGTTACTTTTGTTTTTACAGTTTTGTGAACACTTTTCACTATCATATAGAGTGTTAACGTTTCTATGTGTCAGGATGTTTTTACACATACAGCCCATTTGCTCCTGCTGAATCCATCATGTTACTAACCAAGCCACTGTAAATACACTACATGGACAAAAGTACTGGGACGGCCCCCTTACTTCCAGTGAAGGGCAGTCTTAACGCTTCAGCATACCAAGACATTTTGGACAACGCCATGCTTCTAACTTTGTGGACACAGTTCGGGGAAGAACCTTTTCTATTCCAGCATGACATTGCCCCACAACACAAACTCCATAAAGACATGGCTGGATGAGTTCGATGAGGAAGACCTTGATTGGCCTGCACAGAGCCTAAACCCCACCCAACACCTTTGGGATGAACTGGAATAGAGATTGCGAACCAGGCCTTCTCGTCCAACTTCCGTGCCTGACCTCATAAACGCTCTACTACAGCATGGGTCTCCAACATGGAGCTCCCAAGGACCACACGAGTAGCCTGCGGACCTGTTCTAAAAATAGCAGTGAGCAGCGTGTAACATTTAATTTTATCCTGTTTCTATTCTTCTGTCAAACATGTGCATTTATATAGATTTGAAAAAGACAAAAGCATTTTAAACACGTTTACTATACATGAAGTGTAGATAAGTTTAGGTAAACTCTGTTCCAGTGTATTAAACTGGTAGCCCTTCGTATGGCTCAGTACCCGTGAAGTAGCTCTCAGTATCAAAAAGGTTGATGACCCCCTGCTCTACCGAATGAATGGGCACAAAATCTTGTGGAAAGCCTTCCAAGAAGAGTGAAAGCTGTTATAGCTGCAAATGGGGGACCAACTCCATAATAAAGTCTATGTTTTTGAAAGCAATTTCATTAAAAGTCCCTGTTGGTGTAATGGTCAGGTGTCAAAATATTTTTGTCCATGTGTATAACATTGAACTTTCCATTGGGATGTCCTCTTTAGTGTGTTGCTCATCATTAATGGGGTGTCAGAGGTGTAAATAAGCCTTTAGTCAACATAAACCTGACGAGGCCCTTTCATTTGAATTTTCTGTTCCACCTTAAAAGGTGCATCGCTCTTGGTTCATTTAAGGTGGACTGGACAGTTCGAAATGGGAAGCTAATTTGTTAGCTTTGTGGCTAGTGTTGCTAACAACACACGCACATTTAAATGTTTATATTCGTAATTTCAGAATGAGGACAAAGTTGTAACCGTGAGTTCCTATATACTTGATATACGTAGACCGAATGCTATAGATAAATGTTGTTCATTAAATTTGGTCTGTCCTGTTCGCACTGTTTTTTTTTCCTCCTCCGTTAGCCTCTCCTCACCTTTCCGTCTGAAAAACGCCATGATGAGGATCGCTGCCAGCTCTCAGCTCAGCCACAGCATCGCTCCCTTCATCCATAACCCTCAGCCCCACCAGATCGCCGAAAACAGCTTATTCCTGCGTGTCTCAGGCTGCAATCAGAGCTGAAAACGCTCCCTTCCTCGCTTCGCCATGTTGTCAATAGAGCTCCTCTTTCCTTCCGGAGCTCTGCAGCAGCGACTCGGAGCGGAGCGGGGGGACACCACTCCGCACATGAAACTCGTTTATCCGCTTTACAGAGCCTCGAATATAACCACTATGTGTTGCTAAACTCCCAGATACCTTTCAGCAAAACATCACTTCCTTGCTTTGAGTGTACTGCTCATTGGAGATGATTAAACTAATAAAAAAAAGACAGAAAAGTGTAAGAATACAGGTCTTCGGCGGCTGCTGTTACAAAATCTGTCCACTAGATGGCAACACGAACTGGTCTTTTAACAACAGGCCTCATACATAATCCATATTTAAATATCACCTTACAATTTAAATTTCTTTGAATATATATATATTTTTAAATTCCCAGCATGTCTACTGTTGAGGACAACAGGACGATTAAGGACGACAAACATGTATTTAGTTCAACAGTGAATTATAAGCCATAAAACATCCTCTGGATATTTTAGATGTGATAATCCTGGAAGCATGTTTTCTTTTTGGTTATGCAGAGGAACATCTTGCATTTGGGGCACCTCATGTATGTCTTTCCATTGCAGTTCTTGTTCCCAGCATGCAAATCCATCACATTACACATCACTGGAAAGCCCAGGATCTCTTCAACAGAATACTATAGGGCTTGATGAAGTAACTCCAAATACTTAAGGAAAATACACATATATTTTAGTTTTTCTTATTTAAAAACATTTGTTTTTGTAATAGGGAAGTTTTTGTAAAAATAATGAAAACGAGTGTAGTCTCTATTTGTCAGGCATGAGCACACCACAATGCACAGTTTAAACAGTGCTAAATTCTTCTCTACATTTAACCCAGGGGTGTCTAACTCCGTTCCTGGAGGCTGGTGTCCAGCAGTTTGATGGTTCCCCTCCTCAAACACCTTAACTAAACCTGACAGTTTATTGCCGAACCAGGTGTTTCTGAGCAGGAGAAAACCAAAACAAGGACTAGAGTTCCACACCCCTGATTTAACCAATTCACCAAGTAAAGCAGTGGGTAGCCAGAAACACAGAGGGGGGGGCAGTGTGTGGAAACAGTACCTATCTTAAGGGTACCTCAGTGGGTACCCCACAACCATCCAATCGCAGGGACAACTTCCTAAACTAAAGGCCACCAAAATAATTGTCCCATGTAATGGGATTTTCTATTGGCAAAAAGTGAAATATTACATTTCCTAAAATGTGTAATTGTTGGACTGATACCCTTCAAACTATGACACCAAAGACAAAAATGATTTCAGAATGTGTTTATTTATTGCATGAATATTCAAAACGTTTCTACGCCAAAATGTCTTGTGCGTTTTCAATAACAAGGGAGAGCAAAACCAAAACAAAACAAAAGTATAAAACTGAAATTATTCCCTTGACGTCATGTAAAACCGTTAAAGATCTAGAGTTTGCCGACTCTGAAAGTCTCCTCCTTGGAAGCACGGGAAGCATCAAGCAACGTCCGTGTCGAGGACACTTCGGAAGTCACCATCATTGTTGCACTGCCAGAGAGGTCGACAGACAGAGACAAACAAACTGACAGACGTTTACAGAGAAAGAAGGAGGTGGAAAAAAGATGAAAAAAGAAAGAGAGTGACAGAATTACTAATATAACTAAGACAGAAACAATACAACACAATAAAATTCCACAAACGCAGACAACATTACGGACGGGTTACGACCCTGTAACGTGACTGGCTGTAACCTGAAGTAACTAATTTGCTGTTACTATAACGAGACATTAATTATAACTAGGGGTGGGCATAGATTAATTTTTTTAAATCTAGATTAATATCATTGTAATCTTGGAATTAATCATTAAAATGGCTCATTTCAATTCTGCTGAAGGTCTGAAGCCCCCCCCCAAATGATCCCAATGCCTATTTTTATAGTGTAAACCATAAATATGCCTGCAGATGTTCTCCCAGATCACTTTAATTTCATTTTGAACTCAGTTTAATACATTACCCTTAAAGAAAATGTAAATATAAACCCGAGGTTTAAATACGGATAAGTCAGGAAGGAGAGAGAGAGAGAGAGACAGAGTAAGGGAAAGCGAGAGAGAGAGTAAAAGAGAGAGAGAGAGAGACAGAAAGAGAGAGACGATCCGCACGCTCCGGAAAAAGTCACGAACAAGAGAGGCACGAGAGGCACAGAGAGAGCGCGTGCACGAGAGAGAGAGCGACAGTGAGAGGTTTAAAACGGGCGCGATGTAGAAAAGTCACGAATGACAGAGAGAGAGAGAGTGAGAGAGACAGACAGACAGACAGAGAGAAAGAGAGTAAATCGGCGCTAAAATATCAAGGTGAAAATGATCATAGCTTGCTTAGTCCAGACCCAGCTGTGAATAGATTAACAGCGATATTTTTTTAGCGCCCGATAAGAGTCTCACAAATATAGTTATATAACTGAACACTAAACTGTTGACTGAATGGTGTTGCCCAGCAGAAGTACCTCTATATAGACCATATAATGGAAGTATTTTCTTTGTAGGAAGCATATGGTTACTTGTTTACACAAGTATGTGTCTCAAAAGCTGGGAATAAATGTTGGTCTAACTGTAATAAAAGACTCAAGATTGTATTGTGAGTCCTCCGCCTGGTGTATTATTGTGTATTAATAATTAGCTTCATACCTCCAAGATTCAGCATAGCCTCATTTTCCCATGGCTTTCTCAATGGCACTCACAATCTTGGCCATCTTTGTCTCACTGTCCACAAAGCCATCCCCATTCTGTGAAAGCAAGCATGTCATCAGTCTCCATTCACTATTCAAGAGTTTATTGTCAGCCTAGCCACAGACAAAAGTACACAGAGGGTTGAAACTGCGTTCTTTGAAGTTAAGGTCACCAAAAGACAGACAAAGCGCAGAAACTTCTGTAACACTTATATTGCAGCATTAGAGTACTAAATTGCAGCATCAAAATATGAAAACAGGCAGGCAGTGCAAATAAGGGTTTATTCTGAGGGAGAGTGGTTCTAGAATTGTTTAAGCAGCAAATGTTTAATTATTAAACATTATTAAATTATCGCCGTTAATCTATTCACAAAGTTTGGTTGGGAGCTGGGTCTATACTACGCAAGCTATGATAACTTTCACCTTGATATTTTAGCGCGGATTTACTCTCTCTCTCTCTGTCTGTCTCTCTCTGTCTCTCTCTCTCTCTCTTGTTCGTGACTTTTCCGGATCGCGCCCGTTTTAAACCGGTCTCGCTCTCTC
>JBBPDB010000083.1:12694445-12705469 GCA_037974465.1 Brachypetersius altus
GCTAGACTTATTATTCTTCATTTCAGTTCAGAGTCTTGTTTCTATTTGTAAAGTGCGTATCTGCGCTCAGTGATATCGTGTATGAAATGTTTGGATTATAATTTAAAAATAGTAGAATGATGACTATATATTTAGGGGGGCTTGGGATCATGTTGGGGGGGGAGGCTTCGGACCCCCCAAAATAGACCTAAAGACGCCCATGTGTGTGTGTGTATTTTTATTGCATGGTACATTGATGGTTAAAAGAAGCAAAAGATATCGAGCCAAGAGCAGCTCTATGAAATTTGGTCTAGAAATGGACGTTAGTGAGTTTTCCCTTAGATCAGATGGTTGTGGGTTCAAATCCCTGGACTGCCAGAGTCATCACTGAGGTCCTCTTGAGTAAGGTACCGTCCCCAAACACTGCTCCCCGGGCGCACCTCACTGCTGGCAGCCCCCTGCTTCACTTGGTGAATGGGTTAAATGCAGAGAAAGAGTTTCACCTGCTGTGTTCACGCGTAACAATGAGGAGCCGCTTTACCTTAAACTAACCACTGAGTGGAAATGTGAGTTAAGTCAAATATATTTACAGAGCACATTTAACATCAACACGTTTTGGCCAGTCTTTGTTGGTCTTAGGTGGGGTTCTAATTATAGGTAGGGTTTTTTTGCATTCATGTGTCAAGATAACACAAAATAATATTTAAAAACTGTTTACCTGCATCTTTTTTCACATTAATATGGCTAAAGAAAAACCAAAAAAGTAAATACAAATAACATGAAAATATAAATACAAATAATAAAATATAAATACATGAAATCAAATACAATAAAAAAGAATAAATACAAATAACCCGTTCTGCAGGTTCTGTCGTAATACTGTATTCATTCAGTCCTGTGCTGTAGCTGTTGTGGATCCAGTTGTTTTTTTGATTTTATGTGTTTTTCTTCCACTCTCTTTCATCCTGTCTGCACTCGTGGTCTTGTGGTGTTCTATTCTGTTCCTGTGGATTCAAACAAACATAAAAATATATATTAATAAATAAATCTGCCTTAATCTTTCCTCTTAATTAAAGCATAACTGCTGTGGTTTTAGTTCTGGCACAATGATAAACCAGTGCAGTTGTGGGCAGTTCAGTTTACACTGATGGTTGGAGGTTGTACTAGACACATAATAACTGTTCTGAGGGTCTAAATGCAAATATAAAAATAAAAAATACAAACCGTAAAGTGCCTAATTTCAGCACAAATCTTCCAAACCAGTACTTACATACACTAACAAAGAGCAATCAGTCATTTTCCTCATTTTATGTGCCTGATTATATGTGGTCTACCTTTATAATGATATTAATGTGTGTAAAATAAAGTCATAAATGTGATAAAAATGTGCTTTTGCAGATATTTTAGACAGGGAAGAGCAGTTTGTTGGACCTGGAGGTTTGTTTTTGTCGATTTATTTACACACACACACACACACACGCACACACACACACACACACACACACACACACATTTATTCAGATTTCATTTTATTTTGATTTTTATTAGACTCTCTTTAGACTTACACTTATTTATTTAATTTTATTATTGTATTCTGGTGTCTTGTGTCTCTCTGTGTCTGTGTGTTGTGGCAGTCACCACATAAGCCATTTCCTCCGGGATAAATAAAGTTTTCTGATTCTGTTTCTGACACACACACACACACACACACACACACACACACACACACACACACACTTCTTATCCCCATTCAGCATTGTCTCTGCCACTCTCCCAGGGGAGCCGTGTGTGTGAAGTGGGGAGAACAGCAGCTTTCTTATCTGTCCCATCTCCAGAGCGTGGTATCAGTCCACACACACACACACCACACACACACACACACACACACCACACACACACACACACAGCATCTTCCTGCCAGTCGACAAGCCGGTGACACAATCTGTGTTTGGTGAATCGGCTGTCTCATGCACACACACACACACACAAACACACGCTTACGCACGCATACACACACACACACACACACACACACACACACATACAATCTCTCTCTCTCTCTGTCAGGAAGGCCCCAGGGATCCCCCCAGGCCTACAGCTAATCAATGCCGTGCAAATAGTTTTATTGACATGACAAATGTTACATCTGCATTGCCAGAGAAAAGCTGGACAAACTGTGTATCTACGGCGATGGGGCTGGAACACTTAGCTGCTGTCCAAAGAATAACACGGACGGGAAACACCCACCCCAGCAAGATCCATACCTGACCATACAAAACTAATCATTCTGGTCTTAAAATCTAACGGCCGTGTTCAAAAATACTCGATATGCGCACCCTCACAACAAATAAACTCTGAACGAATGCTCCTGGTCCACTAGAATCCGCTGCACTGTAAATGACACACACACTGACTGTTGTGCCGCTTGCATGACCGCTAGGTAAACTGATAGATGAACTAAGATGAAGTTAATTAGAACAAGGCTGATCAGCTCGTTAACAGCTATCGGGTTAAAAGGCTCCTCCATTGATATCATAGGCTTTGAATTAAAGTACTTAATACAGGATTCACTAAAACTGCAGTATAAAGAGGGTAATGGGTGTGAAACTCAATCAAATGTGTTTAAGCTAGAAAATGTGGCTCCTGTACCCAACAATTTTGCAGTATAGAATAAGGCTGGTGCGGAAGCCGGTGTGTAGGGCACTATGTAAGGAATAGGGAGTAAGAAGGGATGGAGGACACCATTAGTATTGGGCCATATGGTATGTGTACCATCGTTGAAACGTGTCGATTGACCACAGATTGTGATTTTGAGGCAAACTCTGTTCTGTTCTTGTGGATTAATAAATAAATATGCCATAACAAATCATTTTCCACTTAATTAATACTTAACTACTGTGGTTTTAGTTCTGGCACAATGATAAACTAGTGTAGTTGTAGGCAATACAGTTTTACTCTGATGGTTGGAGGTTGTACTGAGATATATAATAACTGTTTTGAGGGTCAGATTGCGTTTTTGAGGCAGTTTTTAAAAACGTAATCCAAGCGTTTCCCATAGAGATGAATGGCTTACACTCAGGATTCGTCTGGATGCTAATTGACAAAATACAAACTGTCCTCAGAGGTCTGTTAGTGCGGTCTGTTTTGCTGTAAACATCAACATGTCAGATCTTTTCCAAAGGAGAAATGACCTTTTGGAGCCTCCGAGGTTTTTCTGGAGAAGCGTGACAGCTGGTCGCCATGTGTCTGTTTGAAATGAACAGTCGGAGAGTTCCGCCCGCTCTGGAGAAGAGCTGAGCTTTTCTCTTTTTCTTTTTTGTCTTCCGTCTGTCTGTCTCCCTCTTCTGCCGCCTCTCCACGGCGTGAGAGCAGAATCACGAAGTAACAGATTGGCTGACAGGGTGTTTGCCACTCGACTGAAGCGGTGCTCTATGATCTGTCATTTTCGCCTCTTCAGTGTGTGTGTGTGTGTGTGTGTGTGTGCATGTGAGTGTGTGTGTGTGTGTGTGTGTGTGTGTGTGTGTGTGTGTGTGTGTGTGTGTGTGTGTGTGTGTGTGTGTGTGTGTGTAAGAAAGGAGCAGACCTCACACACCTGCCCTGAATTCAGAGTCTATAAAAGATTCAAACCTGTATTCAGACTGTTCCAGTTCTTTAGACATACAGAAAGAAAGAAAGAAAGAAAGAAAGAAAGAGGGAGAGAGAATGTATATTTGTTTATATAAGAGAACACTACATTATTTAAATTTGATCTACAATAAAAAGAAATACAGTGTATCCTATCGTGTATATAAACAGGACTGTGCAAAGCTCCACCTCTCTAGAGTCATTTTTTGCAACATGTCGAGTGATTTGTAACATGTTAATACAGTATAAACACAGAGAGGGTGTGTTTAATTCTAACCAGCTTTAAAGTCCGTTTGTGTGTGTTGAGTTAGGACCACCGTTCACAGCCTGAACTCTCTTAGACAAGCTCTCCTGTCATTTCTTTTAGTTCTTCAGGAAGAGTTCTCCAGGCTTCTCGAAGGACGTTCCAAAGCTCAGCTGTCTTTCGTTTTCCTCTCTGTCCGGATGATCTACTCTGCTTCATCAATGTTGAGAGCTAAGATTTTGGGGGGCAGATCCATGACCGATAGAGTTCCTTTCTGTTTTTTGTTTTATTTTTTTTCTCCAGTACATAAAATGTAGCACAAAAACCGTGATTCTGCATATAGACGTGTTTTCCATAGAGGATATAAACAAACCACACTGAACAGAGCTTGGCACATGACCGTGTTCTCACTGGCCTTAATGTCCATTTAAAAAGTTTGTGTCCTCAGACATATATCTGCTGGATCATATTCCTGTCATATCATACACTTGTCTCGGCCCTCACCTCCCCTCCTCATCTTTCACTATCCAAACGCTCTCTGATAGTCTGGAATAATTCAATTAACAAATGACCATCCATATTTGATTAAGGCCTTAATAATCGCCCGCCGCGGCCAGATAACTTTCGATAACGGCCCTGTAAAAGATAATTCACTTTTGAAAGTAATTACGTGACTCTATTAGCGCTCCGGTGATAGACTTCTACCATTCATTTGTAAGCAATTTGTAGAATCTTGAACAGCAAGTTACTTTCGGCCACGGATAAATGGTCATTTAATTAAGACGGCATTAACTCCATGTTTCAGGTCATGCATATATTTATGTAAAGGATCATTCTGTTTTGGGAAATTCCCATCAAGAAAAGCAGAGATTAAATTTCCTCTGATACATCGGAAATATATATTTTGGACTTTCGTGTAAGTAATAAAATCCCAGCCGGTTTTAACACAGATCATTTCTAAGGCTGATTTGACTCTTTTAGTCATGCGGCTGAGCTGATTTGACTACTTGCTGATATACAGACTGACATAACATTAGTCGGAGATGATAAATAATCAATAGTCACTAGAGTACAGATATAATACAGGTACAATCAGAAGTCACCCACTGATATCATCCCTTCTTAATAAAAACAAAAAATTAGGAATGAGATAATTAAGTTGTGGCCATGACTTAGTAAGGTGTGGAAACAAGTTAATTAAATTGCTTTTAAGTCACGCTAATGCCTTAATGAGTAGTACGAACAAGATAATTAAGTTGTCATAGTTACGTTGTGGCCACAAAATTAGTAAGGCTTGGAAATGAGATATCTTGTCTAACGATCTAGTTCCAGTGCCTTACATTCTATGCATCAGAATCCCATTTCCACACTTCGTGAGTGGAGGTCATGCATTAATTTTATTAAGTAAGAATATCACCAGTTGGGGCTCCATACAAATGCAATAAAACCACATGATTGAACTTTAGGTCATGGAAAATGACCCACTGATAGCTTTCATAGCTTTCTACTATGGTTTGTTGCTGTTTCTTATTTGTGTTTCAATCCATTGCTTTTAGTCCGCAGATACCAATATCTAGCAGTGGTTGGAAGTAAATTCTGTACTTAAATAATAATGAAGTAATATATTATGTAATTCAATTTAAAAGTGGGTCAAACTGAAATATAATGTCTTTTGGGGGGATTTTTCACCAGTTTTTATCAATTTTCGTAATCACACCCACACACCAACTACGGTGCCGCCACGCTGGATAGAATAAGGCTAGCATGTCCTTCAACCAAGCACCACCACCTCTTCATAAACAGCTCACCACGCTTGGAGGAGAAGATTAATTATGAGTTATGTCAGCTAACATATGCTAGCATTGTGCTGAATGATGAGAGTGGGAGGGGGGCAGATGGCTGTGGCACAAGGGTGTAGAACTGTGTAGTGGTGGTAGGGACATCCAGGAATTACTGAATTGTCCCTCGCGCTCATTATAAACCAAAAATTCTAATAAAACCCTTTTCTGTCTGCGTTTGGAATATTTCTGTACCTAACTCAGTAGCGATGTCTGATTGGCTGTGCCGTTTCTTGCTACCAGGTGATTGGCTAAAGCCTGTCTTTAAGCTCCAAAGCTCAGTGCAGTAATTGTGTGCATGTAGGAGAGAAGGAGGATGGGTTTATACAAACAATTCTGTTCTGAAAATACAAAACACATCATGTTTGGTGTTGATTCAGTGCTGCAACAGATTAGCGCTGCATGGTAAAACCCCATCCTTGTGTCTATGATGTGGATATTGACAATATTTTTTATGTTTAGATGTAAATGGAATTTTGTAGATCTTTGGTTTGAAAAGGTAACAGCACCTGGATTCAAATGGGCTTGAAGGTTCCAGGTGACACACGAAACTTAAATTATTTTCTGTAATTATTGTTATTTATATATCATTACAGATGACAATACCAGCCTGTCGGTTCCCCCATATGTACTATGTACATATACTTTGACGTTATTGTATGAAAGATGCTAGCGGTTGCACTATGGCTGCAGTAAAGTTACCACATTTGTGTCCCTACCAATGTCACAACCAAACCTACACCCTTGCTGTGGTATCACCAAGAATCCAACTCCTGAGCCACGTATAGTTCTAGGGGCTAAGGGAAAGTATCAAAGTGGAAAAGACTAAAAACAGTATTTGTGTTAGGACCATGCACGTTTGCAGAGGAAGTCATGGGCTAACAGTGCAATTAATTAACCGTATTTCAACAATTATGTAATGGGAATTTAATGCGTAGCAAAAGGCAGTAACTCCAGACTTCCGGGGGGGTTTCGTTTAACAATAGAAATCGTGGGACGTTGCTGATGGTGTCTGAAAAGCTTTCCTTGGGGAACCACACATGGATCGAAAGCGTGTCCCTGACAGGCCTACTGCAGGAGGAGGGGGTGGGCATGGTCCTTTGGCCCTCCCCTGCTGAGTGATGCATTGAGTGGTCTGAATGGGGGGCCATTGAGGCCTGGAGGCTCTGGAGCTCTGGAGGACCCCCAGGCTGGCAGGGTTTTGTATTGGCCAGGTTTTTCTCACCAGCGTATGTCTGGATCCCAGCGCTGGAGAGGCTGGAGCTTCAGAATAATGCCCTGGCTGGATGGCTGAGGTCCAGGTAGAGGATCAGCTGTTCCATTAACACCTCCCTCCACTCTCCTCACACCTTGTCTTGAGACTTGACGTGCTGCCACCCACACAGCAGCACCCACAACATAATCTACGTCAAATAATAGGTGGATCTAGCTCCACTCTCCTGCATCTTGGATCTGCAGAGTAGACCATGACCATGGAGATCTGAACACATTTTTAATGACATAGATACAAAAAAAGATCCTTTTTTATTCTGCAAGCAATAACTTTTCTTCAGATTCAAATGAAATTTCTACTTACAAGAACAATTGTAGTATATGTTATTAATTTCTTTGCTTTTTTCAATGAGCCACAAGAGATCAATATAGATTTAAATCATGCCTGCAAACCACAACACTAAAGAGCGTGTAAAAATGAGTATACTAGTAGTATATACTAATATAGTAGAAGTGCTTTTACTAGAGTAGTATCTGAAGGATGAAAGTGTGTTATTTGGGACACAGCCCATGTTTCTCTTACGCCCAGTGATGAACGACTTCCAAGGGTTAAATATTAACCCGAAACTCCCTCACTGGTGGTAGAAAATTAAATGCTTTTCTTTATCAGCGGTTTGTTGGAGCTTGATATGAAATCTTCATCTATCGGCTTGGCCCCTCTTTCAGTATCTCCTCGCCGACTTTCTGTTTTGACAGGCCCAGAGCGATCCGCAAAAAAGCCTCAAACGTTTGAGCGAAGGTCTTCTGGAAGATTAAGAGCCGATAATGGAGGCGGTGTTGACATTCCCTCTCTAACTGTGACCAATTAATGACGGCCGACTAAAAGAGCATTTCATTAGGTTCTTCGCCCTTGGCCACGGCGCCTTGGCTGCAAGCGCTCGGCGGAAAACAGATTAGGACATTAACTCCTGAGAGGCTGAAGGAGCAGCGCAGGCGAGCCCTGGGGGCTCAGGCCCGGCTTCAAAGAGCCCGGTGCTCCATCATCCACCGCCTGCTCTGGCCCATTCATCATGGGCCTGCTTTAAAGGGATAGTTTGTTGAAAAATGAAATTTACACCGTTTTCCCCTTCACCCCGAGTGTAGACATATTTTGTGTCCAAATTTAGCTTCTTTAGTTTTGCGGTACTTGCGGGACTCTAATAGCTAGAACCCTACCACTTAGCGTTATGTAAACTGCTGGTCTAAATCTTCAAATACTTATCACAAACCACACTGAGATAAATCAACTTAAAGAGCCTTTGTGACCCTGTACTTTTTATATTATTGTATATAAATGTTCCTCGTTTAATCCTATTCCTATGTGCACCGCACTGAAGTAAGGTAACCTCTTATTAGCCTCACAAGTTGAACATTTCCAAAATAAGAGTCCTTTTGAAACCAGCGCTGTGGAAGTCTAGTCTTCAGAGTGCTGTGGAGCCCGTTGTTTCTGGTAACACAATTTGTGGTCATCCGTAGATTCTTTGTAGATGAAGTTTTCCTCAATCCTTAGCGCCTGACCTTAATCTCAACCCAAAGCTTAAACCTAATTCTGGTCCTAAACTAACCAATCAAGGCTCGTGAAGTGACCCAGAGCACACAGTATGATATTCTTCCTGTGCATTTAAACCGTTTAACCCATTCATCAAGTGAAGCAATCCCCAGTCTTGGGATTCAAACCCATGCCTTTCTGATTGCAGGATGAACTCCTTAACCACTAGACTACCAGAAATTAATCCAGCCAGTTAGAGTGCAGTGCATTGGCTCATACTATTCAATCAGAACAGAACAAATGAATAGAAATGCAGGATATAAGCAGCCAAACAGAGGATACAGGATACAGAACTGAGCTAGCCAACATTTTTAGTGCGCCAATTTGAATGCAGCCAATCAGAGTGCAGGATTCAATTGCTCTGTCAAAGCACAAAACACAAGTGGCCAATAAGAAGACCAGTATCCAACCAGTAACTAGCCAATCACATTGCAAAAGGCATTCTAACTAAACAAATAAAACAGCACTGCAGTACTTAGAAATCTTTACTTATTTATATTTTAAAGAATAGTTACTAATATTTGTGTTTAAAGTGAATTAGAATTGACGTATCTAGCCAATGATCTCTGTAAAATCAAGCCAATTTATTTTTAAAGCATAGAAGTAGCAATTAAAAAAGTGAAAGTAAATCAAGTGTTAAGGTAACATTTTTAACAAGTGATTTTAAAAGTATTGCATTTACTGGACATTTGACAGATTATTTAATTCAGTTCCCCTCTGTTTCCTCTCCTAATAAAGAATGGACTTCTGACGACATTCTCAGCTGCTGCCCTGCAATCGCTCGCACTCCATCTTCTCCGCTGTGAGCGGCTCTTCTCTGAGATGCCCGAGTTTATGTGTGCAGGGAGCGGAAGACCGACCTACAAAACGCTGACTGCGTCCCATCCTCACTCCCTCACGCTCTTGACCCTTATGATGGTTCTTGGCTCACTGAGCGTGTCTGGCAGAGGTGAACTAGGAGAGAGAGAGAGAGAGAGAGAGAGAGAAAACGAGAACAGAGCGAGAGAGAGACAGAGACAGAGAGGCAGAGAGAAAGCGAGAATAAAGAGAGAGAGCGAGAATAGAGAGAGAGAGAGATAACTGAGAGTGAGAGAGAAAGCGAGAACAGAGAGAGAGAGGCAGAGAGAGAGTTGGGGATTCTGCCCGGTTTCAATTGCCCATACTTTCAAAGACAGAGGCAGAAAGAGAGAGAGAGAGAGAGAGAGAGTGAAAAGAAGGATAGGCGCTGATATTGGATGTCATACTGACTGTGGATGACATGAAAACAGTGTCCAGCCTGCCAGATAAGGCTGGTGATGAATGGCCGACGGTGGACCAGAAGGACTGGTCAGATCTATGAGGAACGAGAGAAGAAGAAGGAGGAGGCTGAGTTCTGGGGATAGATAGCTGACGTGGAAGTGATGGAAATGACAAAAGCCAGTGAAGTGTGTGGAAATTCATTCTTTTGTGTGAACGTGTGCATCTATGTGTGTGTGTGTGTGTGTGTGTGTGTGTAATGGCGTTCATGTCTTAAAGTGACTGTTTGGAAAAATAAATAAATAAATAAATAAATATTGCCAGATTTTGTTTTTTAGCATTATATGGGCGCTATGAAGCTAATGTAGCTAAAAAGTAATGGAAGCTTATAGCGACCAATTCGCCCACCTGAATCATTACAGCGGCCTCAAACCATCTCTAGTGATTAATTCATCTCAAATAGACTCATTTATGTGGTTTGGGAACAATATAACGTTGCCATATTAGTCTTTTAGCATTTTATGGGAGCTACAAAGCTAATGTAACTAACAATTAATGGAAAATTAGCAAGCCAATTTAGCAAGCCTGAATAATCACAGTGGCCTCAAACCATATCAAGCTGTGGCGTCATCTCAAATAGACTCATTCATGTGGTTTAAGAAGAATAAATAAGTACAGTTTGCCAGATTTTGTCTTTAATAAGGAGCTACGAAGTTAATGTAGCTGACAAGTAACGACAAGTAGCCACCAGTTAGCGCCAATATGGTCTTAAACCATGTCAAGCTATTAAATAATCTGAAATCGATTCACTTATGTGGTTTCTGACACTGTATGGACATGGACTAAACATATGTTCCATGAATTAAGACAGTATTATCCACCCACCAGCTTTCCCAGGTCACACAATGCCACCAAGCTCAGAAGGTGAAAGCTAGCGTGAACTTCTTCAAACCTCATCTTTATTAACTTCTTAAGGCACAGTGTTAACTGAGAGCTCTACGCAACTGAAGCAGAGAGACTTGTGATGGCCAGTATCATGCTGGGTGTTGGGGGCCAAGGCCAATTATGTTTGCTTTAATTCCAACCAGGGATGCCTGTGGAGACCAGTCCTTTAATAAGGAGGCCAATGTTTAGATGGTGTCTCTACATGGGCCTCTGTCTGTGTTTTCGTCTATTTCCACCAAAATTATATACAATACTGAAGCACTTCATATGGTCTTGAGGAGCAGTTCTCCAGGCTTCCTGAAGGACCTTCAGAGCCTCTCGTTTCCAGTCCAGTCCCTGAACCTGAGCAGTTTCAGAG